>KZ062637.1:112718-123863 GCA_002091835.1 Anopheles maculatus
TCTGTTAAAGCACTCGTTCCCACGCGTTATCACCGCATTTGATGGACGTTTTGGTGGCGTTCAATTTCATCCTTGACCCAATCGTGACGTCCTCATTGTCGTTTCGGTTGGGTTGGATTTCGCGCTCTGAATTTCACTCTCGTACGTACCAATTTTTAACGTACAAAGGGGTTCTTCTTTTGCATGGAGCCGGTTCTGTGGACGTCACTGGTGCTGCTGGGTGTCAAGTTTCGTGACGATCGTAACACATCCATAATAGAGCTACTTCAGTGTCTTGCACATCGCGTTACACTAGCATCGCTTCGATACATTCCACACGCTCGGGTTGACTGTGCTGGTTGGTGTGTAATCAGTTAATCCTCACTTCCACGAAAAAAAGCCCCGAGTGCCACAGCAAGGAATGCCACAACGCCACAAGTCGCTTCTCGTGCTCACCGCACTACTCGATTCTAGCGCACGACACCACCGACCAGCCTTACACAGCCTTACCCACAGCTAGAGAGATTGTTTCGGGAAAATTGAATCAAATATTCAATTGTTGTTTGCCACCGTTGCCACCGTCCGTGTGTCTCGTTCGCGCGCGCGTTTCGTACGTACGACGGGAAAAACTTTTCGACGTTTGCGCTCGTGCAAAGTTGGGAAGCGAAGGAAAACGATTAAATATTTATGTTTTCGTTGCTTCCATTTTGCAATGCCATCATCGGCCCGCCCCAGTCACCACCGTGTGTCTGCGTTCCCTTTCGCACGCATCGTCGGTTCGCTTTTTTGCAACATCATTTTGGGATGTTGAGTTCTGCCTCGAGAATCGTCCCCTTCGTCAACCTCCAGCGGTGACCATTTCTAACACTTTTCGGGGTAAAACGTACGGTGTACGGTGTAAAGGGTGAAATGGTGGTTCACTTGCTCTGTCTCACTGTTTGCTCTCACGCGATGAGATGCTCTGCCTTTCGGTGATGAGAGAGTGCTTTCGGATGAAGAAATATTAACCTTTTTTTCGCAATCGAAAAAGAGATGCTATGGGATGATGCACACGTACAGGCACACACACATGGATACACGCACACCTGTGCAGTAGTGGAGAAGATCTCTCACATACACGATGAGGAAGATTTTAAGGACACTGCTGCCATGTATCTGTGCGACACAACGCGTCACTCCTCACGAAGTATTCGAAGCAGTTTCACACATTTCCCATCTCAACTGACCTTTTCCCACCGTGTCACTATGCGCTGCGCCAAACCCTCCTTTCGTCCACCACCGTGCCTCGAAGCTTTACCGAACGGCAACGCGACAGAATGCGATCCGCACGCGACGATGTTCTCGGCCGAACTAACTTCTCGAAGCTCTATCGAACCAGGCCATCGCCATCGTCGTCATCGTCTCGGCCAGGACAATCCCGCACTAGGTTCGGGTTCGCGGAGCTCTCTCTCTCTCTTCAAAACACGCTCTCTCTTTCGAGGACTCAAAAGCTCGCCCGTTGCTCACAAAAGCGTTCATCCTCTCAGCCACTCACATCCTCTGCAGTGAGTGACGGTTTTATTTGCCACGAGGGTTTTGTTTGTCCCCTCTCTCTCCCCCAACCCTGTAACGTCCTGCGAGTATCCTGTGAGGACAGGAAAAACGGTTCACCGACGAAGTATCAACATCATCGACGTTGATGGGTAAAAAACGGCGATTGCCCTCCTTTTTTTTGGAGGTAACTCCAGCATCGTGCAGCATCCGACTAGGCCGCGTTTCGATCGGTGCGACATATTTATAACACACGGAGCGAAGGAGGTAGGCAAGGCTTTACCGTGGTTGGGGTTGCGCTGGATTCCTGGAACGTGATGCAACCGTCTCCTCCAGCGAACGGGTGTTAAGTAAAGCACTTCAACACGTTCGCTGCACCGGGCGCTTGTCTGCACTTGACGCCGGGCACCGGAACGTCGTTACGATAAATCCAAAACAGATCCAAGAATTCTGGGCTGTAAAAGCTGATCGACACACACATACAAACACCTGGACGCCCTGAAGCTAACGGTACTATTTTTATGTATGCATCGCCGAACGCCTTAGAGAAGAACTGCATCACGATGCTTATTAAATAATCCTTTATTAGCTTTTTAATGACTGAACGTAGCATTGGGGAAATGCGATGTGTTTTGATTGTTATTTTTGCAGGAAAGACTACATGAAAAATTATCCTTGCTCTGCATTTTCAACAAATATTTATGAGCAACCAGGCGCCTCCATTGCTAGTTTTGTTTCCCTGCTGATCAATAAGCATCATTATTAGTAATTTCATTTTTTTATAATGCTTTTAATCAGTTCAAATATTAAACGATACCTCAATGGATAAGCACATTTTTTTCTCATTTAATTTACCTAAACAAATCCTTCCTAAAATGCGATACATTGGTAAAAAAGACTAGGCGCCTCCATTGAAATTTGAGCTTTCGTTTAAATAACATAGTGTCACTTTACAGTTCTCAAACTGCTTTAAACAAATTAAGAAAAAAATTGGTCTACATCGTTCTTCACAAAACCATTCCAGCTATTTTACGTCCTTGTAGAAAACATATTTTTATGTTAAAAAAACAAACCCACTGATTTCTGTTCATCGGCCCGCCCCACTCACCACTGTGTGTCCGCGTTCCCTTTCGCACGCATCGTCGGTTCGCTTTTTTGCAACATCATTTTGGGATGTTGCGTTCTGCCTCGAGAATCGTCCCCTTCGTCAACCTCCAGCGGTGACCATTTCTAACACTTTTCGGGGTAAAACGTACCCCGTGTACGGTGTAAAGGGTGAAATGGTGGTTCACTTGCTCTGTCTCACTGTTTGCTCTCACGCGATGAGATGCTCTGCCTTTCCGTGATGAGAGAGTGCTTTCGGATGAAGAAATATTAACCTTTTTTCGCAATCGAAAACGAGATGCTATGGGATGATGCACACGTACAGGCACACGCACACATACACACATGGATACACGCACACCTGTGCAGTAGTGAAGCAGATCTCTCACATGCACGAAGAGGAAGATTTTAAGGACACTGCTGTCATGTATCTGTGCGACACAACGCGTCACTCCTCACGAAGTAATCGAAGCAGTTTCACACATTTCCCATCTCAACTGACCTTTTCCCACCGTGTCACCATGCGCTGCGCCAAACCCCCCTTTCGTCCACCAAAACAAAAAAAAATCGCAGCACGATGCGTTTTTCATCTCCCCCTATATTTGCGTTCACCCGTATTTGCGTTCGTTTTTCTCGTTCGCTCTGCAAAACTGGTACAACACTGGTGTTGCGGATGCTGCATGCACACACACACACACACATTGGTTTCTCTCTTGCTCTCCGGGGAAGCACTCAAAGGTGACGATTACAGGCAGGGCTCGAAACACGAGCTGAAAACTCCACGACCAGAGGCACACGAAAGGAAAACGCTCCAATCACTCACTCACTCACTCACTCGCCAGCACCGCAAAAGCGCAGCACCCAGCGCAGCAAAAACAGCTGAGAAATCCCGAGCTCCCGCATAGAACGGGTACGGGTTTAGAATGTTTCGCTCTCGAAAGCTCGCTCTCGTGACACTGTTTCTCTTCCTATCGTGCTCACCAAAGCTTACATAACGCAGCTGTGCTGTGCTCCGCTCTGGAAAGCCAGCTGATTCGGAACGAAACACATACAACCACACGCACCAAGAAGGGTATTGGGTTTCCTCACACACATACACACACTCGCACACGCACACAGTCCTCTGTAAATACCTCACTTAACACCATTTTTCTAACCCAAGGCCCCCGAACAGCGGATGGTTTTGCATTACCTCGCAATGGTTTTATTGTTGCGCTCGGTTTCAACGCGTTTTAGCACGTCCAGCTCGATGTGCTTGATGAGAAATTTTGAAACAAGAAAGCTTCTGATATGATTGTGTCAAATAAAAACAAAACAATTCATGCGTGCAGGACGACATAAAGCAATAAAAACGAGCTCACACACAAACCAATATCCTGCGATTGGTCCTGCAGAATGTTCATGCACGATAGAGGGAGTGAAAGAGAGACTGTTTGTGTGTGTGTGAGAAAGAGAGACACTGGAAAAGCGTACCACGCGCACGTTCACCGAGAAGGAACCGAGCGAGGGAAAAACATAATGGACTGCTTTATGACCTTCAGTGAAGGAAAACTCATGTAACCTTAAAACACATTTTGTCGAGTGAGCACGGAATAGCGGTGCGTTTGAGTATGGGCCACCGAACCGTAACCGGGCGTGCTTTCACCTTCTCCCCCCCCCCCTGATTCACACGCACCATATGGGATGGGTAGGTGAGGCACACACACACAAGCACACACACGAGAAACTTCCGGCGAAAAGGAAAATCTTGAACGGATCCCAAAACAACCTGAACCTAGCGATGTGGATGTCACCGTGCGAAGTGACAGCCGAGTTGTTCGCTACCTGTCGTTTTGTCCTTTCGATTATCCACAACACACACACGCACACACACACACTGTCAAATAATTGCCCAACAAACACAGCAAGTGTATGACTTAATTTGAGGCTCTTTAAGGCTGCCAGCGAATCTTGATGACAGCAGCAAACAGCACATTAAAGCGAACGCTGGTAAACAGTGACGGTAAACAGCATTGAACATAAAACCCTTTTTTGGCGTTCGACATTTGTGTTTTTTTTTCTTTCTCATTCCCTCTCTCTCTTACGTACACACACACACAAGCCTCACTTTCGGTTCTCTATCATGTTCACTAATTATATTCGACATTCCGTTGTGTGTGTGTGTGTGTGTTGTGCTTCTGTTAAAGCACTCTTTTCCCACGCGTTATCACCGCGTTTGATGGACGTTTTGGTGGCGTTCAATTTCATCCTTGACCCAATCGTGACGTCCTCATTGTCGTTTTCGGTTGGGTTGGATTTCGCGCTCTGAATTTCACTCTCGTGCGTACCAATTTTTAACGTACAAAGGGGTTCTTCTTTTGCATGGAGCCGGTTCTGTGGACGTCATTGGTGCTGCTGGGTGTCAAGTTTCGTGACGATCGTAACACATCCATAATAGAGCTACTTCAGTGTCTTGCACATCGCGTTACACTAGCATCGCTTCGATACATTCCACACGCTCGGGTTGACTGTGCTGGTTGGTGTGTAATCAGTTAATCCTCACTTCCACGAAAAAAAAACCCCGAGTGCCACAGCACACAACGCCACAAGTCGCTTCTCGTTGCTGCGTTGCTCACCGCACTACTCGATTCTAGCGAACGACACCACCGACCAGCCTTACACAGCCTTACCCACAGCTAGAGAGATTGTTTCGGGAAAATTGAATCAAATATTCAATTGTTGTTTGCCACCGTTGCCACCGTCCGTGTGTCTCGTTCGCGCGCGCGTTTCGTACGTACGACGGGAAAAACTTTTCGACGTTTGCGCTCGTGCAAAGTTGGGAAGCGAAGGAAAACGATTAAATATTTATGTTTTCGTTGCTTCCATTTTGCAATGCCATCATCGGCCCGCCCCAGTCACCACCGTGTGTCTGCGTTCCCTTTCGCACGCATCGTCGGTTCGCTTTTTTGCAACATCATTTTGGGATGTTGAGTTCTGCCTCGAGAATCGTCCCCTTCGTCAACCTCCAGCGGTGACCATTTCTAACACTTTTCGGGGTAAAACGTACGGTGTACGGTGTAAAGGGTGAAATGGTGGTTCACTTGCTCTGTCTCACTGTTTGCTCTCACGCGATGAGATGCTCTGCCTTTCGGTGATGAGAGAGTGCTTTCGGATGAAGAAATATTAACCTTTTTTTCGCAATCGAAAAAGAGATGCTATGGGATGATGCACACGTACAGGCACACACACATGGATACACGCACACCTGTGCAGTAGTGGAGAAGATCTCTCACATACACGATGAGGAAGATTTTAAGGACACTGCTGCCATGTATCTGTGCGACACAACGCGTCACTCCTCACGAAGTATTCGAAGCAGTTTCACACATTTCCCATCTCAACTGACCTTTTCCCACCGTGTCACTATGCGCTGCGCCAAACCCTCCTTTCGTCCACCACCGTGCCTCGAAGCTTTACCGAACGGCAACGCGACAGAATGCGATCCGCACGCGACGATGTTCTCGGCCGAACTAACTTCTCGAAGCTCTATCGAACCAGGCCATCGCCATCGTCGTCATCGTCTCGGCCAGGACAATCCCGCACTAGGTTCGGGTTCGCGTAGCTCTCTCTCTCTTCAAAACACGCTCTCTCTCACGAGGACTCAAAAGCTCGCTCGTTGCTCGCAAAAGCGTTCATCCACTCAGCCACTCACATCCTCTGCAGTGAGTGACGGTTTTATTTGCCACGAGGGTTTTGTTTGTCCCCTCTCTCTCCCCCAACCCTGTAACGTCCTGCGAGTATCCTGTGAGGACAGGAAAAACGGTTCACCGACGAAGTATCAACATCATCGACGTTGATGGGTAAAAAACGGCGATTGCCCTCCTTTTTTTTGGAGGTAACTCCAGCATCGTGCAGCATCCGACTAGGCCGCGTTTCGATCGGTGCGACATATTTATAACACACGGAGCGAAGGAGGTATTCAAGGCTTTACCGTGGTTGGGGTTGCGCTGGATTCCTGGAACGTGATGCAACCGTCTCCTCCAGCGAACGGGTGTTAAGTAAAGCACTTCAACACGTTCGCTGCACCGGGCGCTTGCCTGCACTTGACGCCGGGCACCGGAACGTCGTTACGATAAATCCAAAACAGATCCAAGAATTCTGGGCTGTAAAAGCTGATCGACACACACATACAAACACCTGGACGCCCTGAAGCTAACGGTACTATTTTTATGTATGCATCGCCGAGCGCCGTAGAGAAGAACTGCATCACGATGCTTATTAAATAATCCTTTATTGGCTTTTTAATGACTGAACGTAGCATTGGGGAAATGGGATGTGTTTTGATTGTTACTTTAGCAGGAAAGACTACATGAAAAATTATCCTTGCTCTGCATTTTCAACAAATATTTATGAGCAACCAGGCGCCTCCATTGCTAGTTTTGTTTCCCTGCTGATCAATAAGCATCATTATTAGTAATTTCATTTTTTTATAATGCTTTTAATCAGTTCAAATATTAAACGATACCTCAATGGATAAGCACATTTTTTTCTCATTTAATTTACCTAAACAAATCCTTCCTAAAATGCGATACATTGGTAAAAAAGACTAGGCGCCTCCATTGAAATTTGAGCTTTCGTTTAAATAACATAGTGTCACTTTACAGTTCTCAAACTGATTTAAACAAATTAAGAAAAAATTGGTCTACATCGTTCTTCACAAAACCATTCCAGCTATTTTAGGTCCTTGTAAAAAACATATTTTTATATTAAAAAAGCAAACCCACTGATTTCTGTTTAACCAACTAAAACAAAGCCTTCACACTCATCATACATCCCTTGTGTTTGAAGCGGTGTGGTCCCAAAATTCCTGTATGTGTTGCATTCGAAACCACACCACCGCATACGAACACCACCGCACAGAAAGATAGCACAAAGATGAACAAAACGATTTTCATATTTCATCATCATATTGCCAACTTATGCACTCTCGTTTGCCGCTTTTTTTTCTCTCCCTTTTATTTCAGTGCTGTATTCATTTGTTCACGCGCACGCAACCGTGCCGCTAGTAAGTTGCCAGTCAATAGAACTAGTTGTAGCACCCCGTTATGCAAACTCGTCTCACCAACGCCAATTTTTATCGTGATGTTTTGTTGCTTCTCTTCTGTCTCGTACCCATCTCGTTCGACACTATCGGTCGGTGGGGGAGGGGGGGGTTTACCTATTCACCAATCGGGTTGAGGGGGACAACACAAATACTGCACACACTGGGCAGGCGACGAACAGCAGTGTTGGTGGTGGAGCAATTTTTTATTGTGCGGTAACACTGATAACGAGCAACATGTCCCCGTTTGCAGACAGTTTACCACGCTTCCCACCATTTCAATTTTAGTAAGCCCTTCCTCTCCATCTTCCCCTGGCTTACCAACCTCAGACAGACAGGCGGACAGGCAGTCGGGACACTGGCAGAAGCGTCACGGCTCGACTCGTACACCGAGCGTACTAGAGTCGGTGTCAGTAGATACGCTTCCCAGTTTCCTTTTTGCTCGTACGTAAAAGTTTTCGAACAATATAGAATTAAATAAATGTGACAATGAACGCGAGCATGCTTTCCGCTTCGGTTCAGTTGTAGCACCCCACACCAAACTGCCGCCGCCACGTGTGATTGCAACGAATCTCCATCGCTTTTTTTTTATTTCTTCCTGTTCGTACGTCTGCTACTGCCTTTGTACTTGGTTTTCCTGTGTGTGTGCACAGCTCTTGCCCATCCCTTGGTGTCGCAGATTCGTCGTCATTGGCATGGGGGACTGCATATTTTGTCTTGCAACGTGTGTGATGACAAGCTCGATAGTGCTAGCAGAAATTACAACTGTTTCCGCAGATATGGATCCTTCTTCTACACTCTCTCTCCAGTGCTTTTTTCCTTGTGTCATATAAAGCTTTCACAACTTCTGGGTGATTATTTTCATAAACTTCATACAAAAAAAAACATTGATAAACCATGGATGCTTACAACACGCAATACAAGCTACAATTCGGTCCCCTGCTAATTGAATATAGCAAAAAGCGAGTGCTACACTCACCAACCGCACAGTCTCTCCCTAGCGCCAATTAAACTAATTTCCTACCCAAGACCACAATCCAGCTGCCAGCTCAGCTCCAAATCTCTCGCGCCTTAAGGCTCACCATTTTGACAGTTTTATCTTCACCGTGCAGTGTGCCAGCAATGCCTCCGACGGTACCTGGGCGAAAAGTCTGTAGAAAAGCCTTCCCGAAGACAAATACACACACACACACGCCCAGTCACAAATCCACCCGGCTGGGTTTGTTTCGGAGAAAATTCTAACCTAAAACCAAACAGGGATTTAAACGCGCTTGAACATGCACACACAAACACGCGCGCGCGCCTAAGACACGGCTCCACCATTAGTCATATCTTTGCCAAAAGCGCTCGATTTCCCGACCCATTCCCCTCTTCAAGCTTGAACCGACTTGGAACAACTTTTCAATCTGTGTATTAGTGTGGCTAATTTACTGCCTTGGGAAGCTTTATAGCAAACAGGCTCAGGGAAGAAGGCGAGGATTCGTGCGTTGGCGTTGGCTCAAGTGCGATAGTTGTTTACACTGAATGGAGCTGCTGCTATCTACTATAGATCGTGCTTATTTATGGCTTTCCTAACCCAGAAGGAGCTTGCTCGATACAAATAAGAACAATTTTACGTACAATAATTTACGGGATAAAGTAATTTCGATTTAAATAATTATTGCCCCATCGTCTACAACGCTCTGTTGATTGGCTAACCTTCAGTGAACCCCTTTCACACACACGGTTGAGTCCTGGATAGACCGTCCCTTTAGTTCGGGATATGTATTAATTTAATAAAAATCTCAAATTAAATTATCTCACCCCGTTTTTTATTCCACCCCACTGCCCGGGTTTAGAATCTCGGGGTGCCCGCGCACACACAAACATTGCGAAGGAAGCCTGACACATCCCATGCCACTCATTTTTCGTGCTAAAATATAACCCACCCCAACAAGCTCAGATTCTTGCTGTTGGTGATGTTTTTTTTTCTAAACCTTTCGTTTGCCGTGCTTGCATGCTCATTTTGCAACCAACCAACCAGCTTCAACACCTTTTGCATCGCCCGGCATCAGCACCAGCGGCAGGTGAGCTGTAACCGCAGAAGCACTCAAATTATCAATATTCATCATCGCAAATGGTGCCCGAAGGTGGGAATGGGTAATTAAAGCGAATACATACAAATAACATTTGCTCCCTCGCTCTCTCTCTCTCTCTCTCCCAAACTGCCTCGAGGCACCCGGAACAGCGGGCCATAGCTCTCTGGGCTGCGATATTTTTTCATTAACAAAAACATTCGAATGAGGCAACACGCGTGTTGTCGAGGGTTTGCGTTATTTTTGTGTCATTTTAATTTGTCATTCTCTTTGTCATGGGGACGTGATGGTACAAGTTGTGCTTACCGGGCGAGAAGCAACATTGTATGGGAAAGCGTTCGGTCGACACCCTGCACTCGGTGGAAGCTGTTGGAGTAATGTGCTTTGCTAGATTGATTTAAAAAATGATTGAGTTAAATAATGAAGGATCTATCAAATAGTTTGGTGAGACTTAACTAGTCTTCTAAAGCTTCTACAATGGTTTAAGAAGCTTTACGGTACTGATGTAGATCAATGTAATCTGTAGGGACTATTGTAAGTGCACTGCTTCTTATATTATGAGCCTGGTAATCCCATATTTTCAGAATCTCTAATGTTGTGGTTTAACAGCTGGTTGACAAGGACATCGCCTACCAAAAGGCCTCGTCTTCGAAGAAACCTGATCGTTCAGGGGTCTTGATGTATGTCTTGAAACGAATGTCCATCGATCCTTTAAGGCGATTGATGCTTTAAAGCGTCTTGCTGAGGTAGTCTCATTTCATCAATGGCATTAAGAATGAGAAGAATCCTCTCATGACGCATAGCTGAAGTTGATGGCAGAGCATGGCTTCTTTCAAGGTCACCTAGAGTATATGAACTTTATTGTCCAAAGAGTTCGGAGCTCATAGCAACACCTGAGCACGTAATGTTCCAGAGATCATGCTCATGTCCAGTCCCACGCTCACTAAAACTGTCGAAGAGATTAATGTGGAGAACACCATCGCCCTGATGTGCTCCAGTCTAAATATTTGGAGCGCTTTATCAGAGGCCTTCAGGGCGATCCTTACCAAATATCTGCGGAGAAGTATTCGAGTCGAAAGAAGAACAGCTGGGAGCGGTCCAAGGGCTCACCAAGATATCATTCGGAAGAATCACATCATCAATGGTGATACTGGTCTTATCCTGAAGCAGCGGCTAAGATATCTGTGAAAAAGCATTCTATCGTGACGGTGACGAGTTGCGCAAGTTAAAAATCGTCAATACCACTCATTTCCTATGTTATATTCTCGTTGAATATCTCGGCTTGGTGAAAGGTTCGAGAAGGCATCAGTCGAAGAGAATTCTGCAGTACCCATTGGGAGGCCGCATGGATATCTATCTCATCCTCTGCATGCTGCT
>KZ062638.1:0-14987 GCA_002091835.1 Anopheles maculatus
ATTTGCTGCACAATATTGAGATCATCGTACAGATCTAAGAGGTCATCATTTTACAGACTCCCCATTTGTCCTTCTACCCATATCTCAGCGGCGTATATGAGTGCTGGGCCTATGCATGTTTTATACAGTCCTAGCTTCGCCCTGCAGGACGCAGAACTGACTATCCAGCTACGGGTAAAAAACTAGTCATAGAAAGCAGGCATAGAAATAGCAGGCCAAGACCTACAGAGGTTGTAGTGCCAGAGGAGAAGAGAAGCTTCGCCCTTTCTAATTTCTTTTTTTTTTTATTTGAGAAAATTGTTTAACCTGTAGTACATCGTGTTTCGGCACGCTGCCGTCACGTATTTTCACGAAGGGAACGGCACGACGTAGAAAACGGGCGTCTTTTCGGATGCAGCGTCTAAAGTACAGCGTGCAGAAAAGATAAAGCGTTTTGTTAATTATCGTACAGGTATATTTACCGACGTCCCTTTTGTCTCGGAGGCAGTGATGATAAGATAGCGATCGATCCGTCGATCGTACGCACGAAGCCTTTTTATTAAAATCCTATCGCAGGATCGGAGAAAGGATCCACGCCGGAAACTCTCTCCCACGCGCTCACGCAGTTGACAAGCGATAAGAACGCACTTATCGCTCCAGAAACGCATTCGAAAGCAGTGGTTTCGCAATTACTTCTGTGCTACTTAAAAAAATTAACATTATTTAACAAGTTTAAAAAGATTGCTTTACAAGCTCTTTCTGTATTGGACTTGTGACTTATTAACTCTAGGACTTTTATCACCTATTGCCATATAAAGTTCCTTAATAATACTCCGAACAACAGGAAGGAATGTGTGCATCATTCATTGTTCATATTTTTGTGAAGTGCACACTTTGTGGTACTGTTGTTCAATGATCATTTTTATTGACAAGAAATTTTAATTAAACGTTGCTTATTACTCTCATTCGATGAACAAAAGGAAAAGTGGTAATGTTTGCTAAGGTCGTCTAACTTCGGTAGACCCTAATCCCAAAGAGTAACGGATCCAGTATACAAATTGATGACACAGACTCGTGATGTGATGTTCTGTTGTGGGACGGAAGCATCCATATTCTCAAACCCTATTTTTTAAATCAAATCCTTCTTCTTTCTGGGCCTAACGACCTCTTAGGTCATGCCTGCCATTTGTGGCTTACTAGACTTATTGTTACCGCATAGTTGGATAGTCAGTTCCCACTATTGGGGAACGGCCCAGATGAGACTTGACCGTTCATCAAATCAAATCCTTAATGGTGCTAAATTTTGAATATTTGCATAGGAGGTTTAAAGTATGCAGTAGGCAACCATGTGTCTACTTAGTGGTACTCAAAGCATGGACTTAAGAACAATTCATTTAAGCTGTGACTTGTGGCGCAGAATCCGCAACAGTAGCCATTAACTTTGAAAGATATAGAATCGCTTTTTTTAGATAAGCTAGGCAATAAAAAATGTAATAACACAAATAAGTAATATTCAATAATTGGAAATGAAACCTCAACAAAAAACTAAAAAATTCACGTACTACGAAAAAGTTACATACCGGAAGCTGCAACAGTTAGAATGACGCATCAATCTTGGTAATAATATTTCTTACAGCATGATATGCATTAGCAATAGTGGATTTAACGTACATTACTTCATTATTTATTCCGACAATGATCTACATTCCTTTCCCTGCACTCGGAACCAACTGACACACAGCAAGAATGCACTGAGCTGAATGTAATTGATGGAGCATCTCATCAAGTAGACCTATCATGGGTAAGCTCTCCCGGCAAGTCCTAGCGACCACAATGTTGTGGCCATTACAAAACGGACGACCGAGCAAACCACTCACTCACTCCATACAAACCCGTGGCGGGAGACCACCATTGTGCTCGATGCCAACCTCCAGCATACCAGAGTGATGATTTTTATCCACCGGGCTGGGCTGGCTGGCTGTCGAAAGCTCACGTCCACTGACACATTGGCCTTCAACCGCGAAGGATACACACAAGCCTTTTACTCAATGCCGAATGTGGCCCGGGAAAGTTTAAACTTTAACGACCACCACAATTGTTACAGTTGTTGTAGTGCACAGTTAGCGTTTCTGCTTCTGCAGACCGTTGAGTTGGTTTTGTGGTTTTGATTCATGCGAAAAAAGGGATGAACGCTTATACACCCAGCGCAAACAGCGAGTGAGCAGATATTTCTGGTTGTTCGCTGGTCCTGCTTAAGTTTGCGGTATTTACAATTGTACATGGAATTCGAGAACAGTTAAATCATGTTCTGCTACGCTGCAAGGATTCGTGGGTTATCCATAAATTAAATGCTGACCTTGGAATTGTTTTTTTTTCAGAAATAGTTCTTTACAAAAAACTCATCCAATCAGAGTTTTAATATGTAAAATATCTATGATTACACATTTTCAAGTGCTCTTCATTTTCAATTACACGCACACCGCGTGAGTTATGATTATGACACGGCAGCACTACGTCTACCGGAAGCACGTTGCGCACTACGCATGATAATTGACTCACCCAAATGGGCCTCACATCTAGACCGAACATAATGGGTTTAACATAAATCCAGGAAGGAAGTAAACTGAACGACTGCCACCGTTATCATAATTGGCTGGAATCAAGTAATGGCCAATTTTTTGTTTTGCCTTGCAACTTGTGTCAGTGTACATTGGCATCCAAACAATTAGCATCCCGGTAGAGTGGAAAGTTTTACAGGCATACGTGGCGCCCTTTCCGCTACTACGGCATATGCTCTGCCACAGCTAAATAATAGTACGATCTGGCCGATACTTAGCAGAGCGCCCGATTTCGATTGCCTCGCTAATTGCCGGCACAGCTCAGCTCAAGTGCTATTACATCAGTAAATCATGAGGCCTCATCGGCGTCATCGTGCTAGCGAGCCGCTTGCGGGGTGTATCGATCGTAAAATGGGTTAAACGTTTTGCGACCGTTTAGCTGCCAATTTGCAATCGTACGCTCATCAACGGTGTTACATTAGCGGTGTGTTTCTCACGCGGACACACTCTTTTCTATGTACCGCTTGTCATGTTGACATGCAGACAAGCGAGTGCGAGTTGGGCGGTAATTCAAACTTGATAGCTGTGTGTGTGTACGATTCACGATAACGATTCTTGAGTGAAATACTTAAATTTCATTGAAAAACCTAACTAAACGTGTTTAAAAATATTCTTATAGGTGTAATTGTTGACCCGATGTATTGCTGCGATAGAGTTCAAAAGATGAACGTAAATTCAGAAGAGGTAGGGCAAATGCAGAATCTGGATATAACATAAACCGGATCTTGTTCTTGTTGACGAGTGGAATCCAGACTAACAGTTTGGGATGAACAGTATAGGACCTAGGATGCTTCGTTGTGAAACTTTAGTGAACTAACGTTCCAAAAGCTAAATCAAGACAGGAAATTAGCCAAAACCTGTTTTATTTTGAACGCAAAAATGATGCCCTTTTCATCTATTCATTCTTTCCAAATTCTACCTTCAGAAAATGTCAAGCATTTCACAAAGTTGGCTTAAAAATAGCCAAAAACTAATGGCTGACTCGCGTTATACAAATAAAACCACTACCTTAGTGAATAGGAATAAAGCGCCCCGAACAGTAAACATGAAACCTTTTCTCCTCTCTTCACTCTCCAAAGCCTGAATGGATGAAAACCAAGGAATACTGGGACAAGGATTTCGAAACGCGCTATGAAAAGCTGCAAAAGGACCCGAAAAGGCCACCGCTTAAGGTAAAAATCATCAAGCGCAAGTGTGTGTCTCGCGTGGTGGTGATAATTTATGCATGCATCACGCCACACGATTTCATCACGCGACGAATGTTTCATAATACTGCTCGCCCTTACCCAGTGAACGCAATAAATGAACGGTTGTTTTTTTTTTTGTCATTTTCACACAGATTGTAGTGGTGCCCCATTCACACAACGATCCGGGATGGTTAAAAACGTTCGTCAACTACTTCCAGTCGGATTCGCGCCAAATTCTTAACCTAGCCGTCACCAAAATGCCCGAGTACAGCAACATGTCGTTCATCTGGAGCGAAATTAGCTTCCTGCAGCTGTGGTGGGATCAGGCACATCCGACCAAACAGCGGGTAAGTGAAAACAGTGTCCCGTCTGGTCTGTGTCAGCTGTTATTAGCCTTGGGTTTATTCTCGGCAATATATGTGCCCAGTCTAATCTGTGATATGAATCGTTGACCAACGCAACATAAGCAGGGCGCGTTATCTTTAATATACTGGATAGAATAAAAACCGTTTGAAATAGTATCTAACCATCACATCATGTAAACCTTCGTAATCAGGCCATATTGCTTCATCTTGTTTCACTCGGAGAGCAACGAATGTGTAACTTAAAGTTAGCTTTAATTTATATAATCTGGTATAGAGTTCCAATAGAGTAAATTCTGATGTACATTGTCCTTTCGTCAGAAGTAAACTAATTCCCACAGCAAACAAGGGAGTTATTGACATTTAATCATAACGAAGCTTTCTGAAGCTTATAATCATCTTTTCATTGGTATCACTACTGTTTCTATGAAATTCAGTATTTAAAGGCGTATGTTAATACCACCTGAGAGATATTCTCCGTATACGCTTATTATTCCGGCGAACTGTTTGTCTTGATGATAGGTCATGTTACAAGCTTAACTTTTCATCCACCATGTTCGGTTTACCTAAATCCCTCATTCGAAGCTAATTTTAAACCAGTTTAAGCCTCGCGAAACCTTCTACAACTACAACTCTTCTTTCCGTTTTACAGATATTAAAGAAATTGGTTCAATCGGGACGGTTAGAAATTACGACCGGTGGTTGGGTTATGACGGACGAAGCGAACGCTCATCTATACGCGATGGTTGACCAGCTTATTGAAGGTAAGCAGCAATCGATTCCCTTTAATAAAAACGCTGTTGCTAACGTTTCTCCTCTTGCAGGCCACCAGTGGGTTAAGGCGAACCTGAACATCACACCCAAAACGGGTTGGAGTATTGATCCGTTTGGGCATGGTAGCACCGTTCCGTACCTGCTCGCTGCATCCGGATTCAAGGGAACGATCATTCAGCGAATCCATTACGCTTGGAAGCAGTGGTTCGCCCGCCACCGGTACGGTGATTTCCTCTGGACACCGTACTGGAAGAGCCAATCGAACAGCGCGTCCGATCATACGATGCTAACGCACAACATGCCGTTCGACATCTACTCGATCAAGCATTCGTGCGGACCGCATCCTTTCATCTGTCTAAACTTTGACTTCCGCAAGATCCCCGGCGAATACACCGAGTACTCCATCAAGGCCCAGTTCATCACACCGGAAAACATCGAAGCGAAGGCCGACCTGCTGATGGAACAGTATTCCCGTACGGCGTCCCTGTTTCCACACAATGTTGCCCTCATCCCGGTGGGAGACGATTTCCGGTACAATAAGGAAAAAGAAATGGAACAGCAGTACACCAACTACAAGAAGCTGATCGATTACATCAACGAACATCGGCAAAAGTACAATGCGGAAATAAGCTTCGGCACACCGGTCGACTACTTTAATGCAACTACAACTCTTCTTTCCGTTTTACAGATATTAAAGAAATTGGTTCAATCGGGACGGTTAGAAATTACGACCGGTGGTTGGGTTATGACGGACGAAGCGAACGCTCATCTATACGCGATGGTTGACCAGCTTATTGAAGGTAAGCAGCAATCGATTCCCTTTAATAAAAACGCTGTTGCTAACGTTTTTCCTCTTGCAGGCCACCAGTGGGTGAAGGCGAACCTGAACATCACACCCAAAACGGGTTGGAGTATTGATCCGTTTGGGCATGGTAGCACCGTTCCGTACCTGCTCGCTGCATCCGGATTCAAGGGAACGATCATTCAGCGAATCCATTACGCTTGGAAGCAGTGGTTCGCCCGCCACCGGTACGGTGATTTCCTCTGGACACCGTACTGGAAGAGCCAATCGAACAGCGCGTCCGATCATACGATGCTAACGCACAACATGCCGTTCGACATCTACTCGATCAAGCATTCGTGCGGACCGCATCCTTTCATCTGTCTAAACTTTGACTTCCGCAAGATCCCCGGCGAATACACCGAGTACTCCATCAAGGCGCAATTCATCACACCGGAAAACATCGAAGCGAAGGCCGACCTGCTGATGGAACAGTATTCCCGTACGGCGTCCCTGTTTCCACACAATGTTGCCCTCATCCCGGTGGGAGACGATTTCCGGTACAATAAGGAAAAAGAAATGGAACAGCAGTACACCAACTACAAGAAGCTGATCGATTACATCAACGAACATCGGCAAAAGTACAATGCGGAAATAAGCTTCGGCACACCGGTCGACTACTTTAATGCGATCCGCGAACGGTACGACCGGTTTCCGACGCTGAAGGGTGACTTTTTCGTGTACGCGGACATCTTCAACGAGGGCCGGCCAGCGTACTGGAGCGGTTACTTTACGACCCGCCCGTACTACAAGATTCTTAGCCGCGAGCTGGAGCACAATCTGCGCAGTCTGGAGATTCTGTTTACGATCGCGTTCAACCGTGCCCGGCAAACCGGTAGCTCGAATGCGTTTAAAATTTACGAGAAAAACTACGAAAAGATGATACTGGCACGGCGTAATTTGGGACTGTTTCAGCATCACGATGCCATCACCGGTACGTCGAAAGCGAACGTGATGCGTGATTACGCGCTGCGGCTGTTCGAAAGCATACAGGACACGGTGAAGCTGCAGGAGAAAACGATCGAGTTACTGGTGCAGCGAAAACCGCTCGATCAGCAGCACGGTTTTCTGATCGGCGAGCTCGAACGGGACAACTTTGGCAAACTGCCTCGCAAAACGCCCATCATCGTGACGGAAGGCCGCAGTACCGATTTTATTGTGTACAATGCACTCGCACAGGAACGGCTCGAGGTGGTCACGATACGTACACTGACACCGCGCGTCAAGGTGCTCGATGCAAGCGGCAAGGCGATCGACATCCAGATCAACCCGGTGTGGAACATTACGGAGACGTCGTACACGTCGCGCAAAATTGTTCCCTCGGATAAGGAGTACGAGGTGATGTTCGTCGCACGGTTAGCACCACTTTCGCTGACCACCTACACGGCCGCTTACGATGAGGATGGGTACCAGGGCAAAATGGCCACACTGTACTGTACGGAGTGTCAGGATGAGAAAACCAAAGCGTTCGAGGTACGCAGCAAGCAGCCGGGTGACATCCAGCTGGAGAACTACAAAATGCGGCTGCTGTTTGACGAGCAGAGCGGGTTCCTTAAGTCGGTTACGAAGAAGCACATGGGGAAACAGATCCAGTGTGCAATTAAGTTCGCCGCGTACAAAAGCGCACAGTTCCATTCCGGGGCGTACCTCTTCAAAACCGATCCGGAGCAGCGCAACTCCGAGAAGGACGTGTTGGAACAGTACGGTGATCTTACCATTCTCATCACGTCCGGTCCACTAGCGAGCGACGTTACCGCCATCTATGGGCCTTTCCTAGCGCACACGGTGCGCATCTACAACTCGAACAGTGTGCTCGACAGTGCGATCTACATCGAAAACGATATCGACTTCGAGGCACCGCCAAAGAACCGTGAAACGGAATTGTTTATGCGGTTCGTGACCGACATCGAGAATGGGGCGAGTGAAAATCCGGAGTTTTACTCCGACCTGAACGGGTTCCAGTATCAAAAGCGTGTGAAGGTGTCGGCAATCCTGTTTATGCGGTTCGTGACCGACATCGAGAATGGGGCGAGTGAAAATCCGGAGTTTTACTCCGACCTGAACGGGTTCCAGTATCAAAAGCGTGTGAAGGTGTCGGCAATCGGGGTGGAAGGAAATTATTTCCCCATCACTTCCGGTGCTTTCATCCAGGACGATCGTATGCGGTTAACACTGCTGACAACGCACGCCCAAGGGGCAGCAAGTTTAGAGCCGGGCCAGCTAGAGGTGATGCTCGATCGGCGCACACTGTACGATGATTATCGTGGTATGGGCGAAGGTGTAATCGATAGCCGTCTGACGAGGCATCGGTTTTGGCTGACGCTCGAAACAATCGATGCAGCACCAGCGGCGGCACAACCAAACCCGCCCGAACCAAACAACAACAATGAGGAGCAACCGAACCCTAGTGGTGCCGATCCTTATCAACTGCCTAGCATCTTTGCCAACGCGCTAGCGAACGGGCTAAACTATCCGGCCAACTTGTTCATCGTCGAACGGTACGACGAAAGCAATCAGCTCGAGCTGAACCGTGCAGTGCGGCTTCTGCGGGTACAGTTCCCGTGCGATCTGCACATGCTCAATCTGCGCACGCTTACCGAAAGCAACTTGCCACTGTTTCCGTCGAGCTCGGCGCTGCTAGTGTTACAACGGCAGGGTTACAGCTGTCGAATAGGTGGTGACGAGATGATCGGTTACTTCTGCGGCAATGGTAGCAGTAGTAGTAACGGTGGCGGTACCGGTAGCAGTACCAGCAATCCTTCCAAAAATACCGTCCTCGACGGTGGTGGCGGTGAAGGTAATGAAATCGATCACCGGCCACCGGAAGTGCGGGAGCTGCAACTTTTCCGCCGGTTACGGATCGATACGATCCAGGCAACATCACTGACGGGGTTGCATCCGGGCGAACGGATCGCCTCGTTCACCGACATCTATCTCGAGCCGATGGAACTCAAAACGTACAATCTTACGTTCTCGAAGTAGTAGGGGTCCGGTGGCCCAGTAAACAACTAATTTAAAGCATTCCACACCGAGAGGGGTTCTCTCCTGATCAAATAGTAGCTTCTAATAAGTGGTGAGAGTGTTACGTCCCGTTGGGACGACGATGTTCTTCATCGTTCACAAGGACACACAACAACACAGGAACGGGACACAGGTGGCCCATACAAATAGGATAAAACAACAAACCTTCTAATACCGTTGTGTATTTGTATGTGTTCGTATGTGTGCGTGTGCGAACAGTTAGAGTAGGAAAGGTAGATAAAAAGAAAATGGCGTAACCATGACCCCATCTTACGACGACATCCATGTGAAAAGGATCAATGATCAAGCTCTCTTTCTCAATATCCTCTCTAAACACACACACACACAAACACAAACTCTCCACTTCACCCATCCTGTCAATCTCAATGTCTCTCTTCCTATCGTAATACGTCTAGTTAATTTTAATGACAAATTTTAACGATCTGTTTAGTTGTTCGTTATAAGCAACTCGTGTGACCGGGTGTAAAATGTTGCCAGAGCCAAAAGATGGCGCTGCTAAGCACGGCTTCCATTTGACAATTTACCATTTGACACTCTCGATAAGTATCCGTAGCTAACATCTCTCATGGAAATCGCTCTCGGAAATTTTGTCGAATAAAAGCCGTGCTCAGCGCGTATTTGCAACCAGTAATAGGCAAAGTTACAAAACTCGAACACATTACTACTCTCACAAACACGCCTGTCTTTTAATCCTTTCAAAACAACAACAAAAGACAATGACGACACTGTGTCCACGAAGAAACAAACGGGAGTTTAGTGTAATTTAACGTTTAAGGATAGTGACGGACGGAAGGCAGATAGAGAACCTGCCGAATGCACCGCAATGACAGTGCATTCAGGGCATGGTGGATTACGCAGGGCAACTTAAAGGCAACTACATACACAAACACACACACCAGTAGGCAAGTTATTCAAATGAAAGAAAGCAAAAACACCGGACACCGGAATTAAATGCACGTTGTAGGATACACAAATACACACACAAACACATCAACACAAAAAAAAAACAAACAAACATTACACACTTAGTGAATCAAAACAAAAACATTATCGAATACTAAACAAAAAAATGGAAAAGTATGGGCGAGCGCGCAGATAGGATAAAACTGCCGATCGATTATTAGTTCACAAAACTAAAGGGCTGGGGAACAGTACATACTAGAGCAAATAGGTGAATATGATAGAATAGTGTTCGGGGAAAGCTGTAATGGATGCAGATGCAGCGTGTGGCGCTGTAGGAGATGTAAAGAAATGAACCGAAGGGAAAAGATGTATTAAGTAAGTGCGCGCTAACAACCTAGAGCTGAGCCCGAGGCCTGGTAAGTGTTTTTCTTTTGTTTCGTTTTACATTTACATTGATGTCTCGTGAAATTGAACGCTTGCTCGACTTTAAGAATGATTTTTTAGTCCTTTTACTTAAAAAATCACACGAAAAATTGGTTGCCAAAAGGTCGAAATGGAAAAAAGAGCGCCAGAAAGTACGGTTTTTGTAATCTTAAAGGAAAACTTTTCACGAGGAAACGTAAAGTACCATTAGTACTGAAGAAAACCACAAAGCTTAAAACTAAAATTTTAATCCCACAATGGCGATAAAGTTATTGAGACGTAGACAACCGTGATACTTTTAAGCTATTGTTGTGCATATGTTGTGATTTAATCGCATCCTACTGTACTTGGCACAAGCAAGCGAAAGCTATCTAGGAGAGACTTTCTATTTTATCCTTATTTAATTGCCCTTTTTTCGTTGTTAGTAATATAGAGACTTTCATCAGACAAAAGAACTGGGAAATGTCAGATTTTTGGTTCATAATAAGCTAGAACTATTGTAGCGTACGCCTTCTCGGTACTTCCACTTGGACGGACTAAACAGTCTTTTTGGACTGGGTCGTACGGTGTCATTCGCATGGCATGACCTGCTACCCTTTTTGTATGAATGTAAGCTTGAAGAAAAATTGAGAGGAGGACCATAATTTGGATCAAATGTCGTGATGACCATGCATTCGGCTAATGGACATCTTTCCTATCTACAGATATAAATGTAGGGTCATTTTTTGAAAACTTCTAATGGCACCGTTGTGCTTGTTACAAATCTCAAACGAGCCATACGGCTAGTCTAAATGAAAATTAAGTTACGATTGGTCGTATTATATCTCTAGAACTGTATTAGAAGTTAGAGATTTGTGGAAACAGCTTGTCGACGTTTTTAAGTATTTAAAGTTTGATCACTTTGATCAACTGTTGGCGATCTTTTTCATAGTTTTCGGTAACTGGGAAATCGAGCATTGACCAGCTTCTATTTTCTAAGCAAAAAATCATGGATATCGGCACTTGTTGTCATGGTAACGGCATGATATTCGATTCAATGGTAATGATACACAAACAGAAGCAAACGAAGAGCGGCGATTCGACTGTAACTATAAACAGATGTGAGAAAAAAGAGGTGACAAGAGACGCGATATGCGCAAAAAACGTATCCAAATTGTCCAGCCTAAGCCAGTCTAAGAAAATCATCCTCAAAGTCAAGCAAATGTTTCGATTTCAAAGGGGCGTCCGCATTTCTGTTTGAAGCGCTGAAGCTCTTAAAGTTCTTATTATTGTCCACGCGGTGGAAATGTTTTTCCTTATAACAAAACAAACAAAAATACAGTAAACGATTAGACAGATAGGAAGACCTAGAGCTTTGGGAACGCAACGTCTGTCTCTTAAAAAAAACTGTTTTCCTCCATTCCAAAACAACTAAAAAACTAATTACAGGAAGTACAGGGACTAGTTTGTTTTTTTTTCCTTCCTGTGTGTTGCTTTTATTCGACAAATGATTCAACTGTACAAAGCTGTCTAGTATTACCTACTTACTACTGCTACCCTATTGGCAACCAACGTCTTCTCTCTTTGAAACCACTTTTGTGTTTTTAATGTGTATATTCCTATATTTTTCGTGCCTTTCGTGATCTGTGTTTTTTTTTTCTTTTTATTTCCATTGCTTTCACTATTTGTGCAATTGGGAAAATCTACTGTAATGATTATTTTATTTTTAGAACAATAAGTAGAACTATGTTTAAATGAAGGCAGAAGGTTTTTTTTTTTCGTTTGCTATTAATGTTTTGCATGGTTGACCTCGCGCACCACTTCGCCTATCTTACGCGTCCTGCATATTTGTTAAACTGGGTAGGAAACAAATTGAAACTATATAGCGCAATTGTTGTTATAATTCTAAACCATTAATGATTTCCACCTCGGACACACGAGGATAAGATAATTGGTACCATACACACACCGGGCTAGCGCGTTATGATATAATAATGGTGGATGATTGTAAATTAGTATGAAAACGAGGGAGAAAATGGGTCGCGGGGAACTACCACGAATAGCAGGATTGTGTCCGTACGTCGGAAAGGGAAGTAGTAATTTTTCAAAAAACAAAGAAAAAACGCCTCAACCCTTATTATGTGGTGGATGATATCGATATGATACCGTGTGGCGCATCATCACGATCACAAACAGGGATCGATCGATCGCGACACGCTTCGTTCGTTCGTCGGACTCACTTTTATTCTATTATCACCACGGGTTTCTCTGTCTCCCCTGGCTCATGATATGCCGCCACCACCGCCGCCGTGGGTAAGCTAACAAACCAAATTAAGCGAGAAACGATTGTGAATACCAATAATAAAGTTAATGAAAGGACATGAAGTGAATGGAAACCGATGATTAAACGATATTTTAACCATGTGTGTGATTTTAGCGGTTTGTTTGCGTCTGAAAGAAAGTTTGTTGGTGTTTTCTGCAAGGTGCTCAGCGGTAGGTTAATTATACCACCGATGATCCTTTTCAAGGTACAAAATCTGCTAATAAAGCCTAAACTTAATAACAAAGTTATTGGATCTTCTAAACCTAAATAAAAGGGTCAACCTAAAAGGCTCTAAACGTATAAGTAATACGCGATGGAAACGGCGCTCGACTGAGAACCGTTCAAACGATGTCTCATGTCGAGAACTTGACGTTGACGAGCTCTTCTCTCGTAAAGTTTTTGTCCGACAACCTCTTAATATTAATGGTAACATCGTATTCTTCCAGCTCTGCACATCACCAGAATCTATGCTAGATCAAACAACTTGAGAAACACCAAACTAGACTTGATAAGACATATGGCTGGAATGACACCGACCATAGCTCTAGGAAGTTGAAAAACCTATTGGGTTTCATGCACAGCAAGACCCCTCACACAACATGACCCTTTTAGTAGATGAAGCCTCGAACTACTAAAACCCTTCGACTATGAGATATCTTGATAGATAAAACCACTTAGTGTTTATCCATGGGGTCCCTTAGATAAGGCTTCTTAGACTGCAAGAACTTTTTTCAGATGAGGCTTCTCAACTAAGAAGTATTTTTGGGCGAAGCTGTCTCCTCGAGTACGAGGTGTATTAGTATTACGAGGTATCTTGGTATATAAAAGCTGAACAGCAAGACTTCTCAGCCGATAAGGCTCCATAAACTGCAGGGTCTCTTGTCAAATAAGGCTCCTTCAGTTAGAAACCCTTCTGGAAACGCTCATCAACTACGAGGACTACTGCTACCCTTTGGTAGTCCTTGAACGAAGAGGCCTCTGAAAACTACAAGAAATGATAGCAACAGAAGCTTATCTGAGCCATTTTTTTTTTGTTATTGGCCAAAATTAGCCTCGAAAAAGTAAACTTTTCGGCTTTTATACATTCTTAAAGTTGATGAAATTGATGAAAATAGGCTTGACACTTACGTCGATCTTTTGGAAGATATTAGAAGAAAATATTTTTGAAATTGATTGGAATGAGAGTCCCTGTAGACTGGCCTGTAGTTACTGGCCACAATCAACTCCGGCTAATATTAAACTAGACCCAGCGCCATGATCACGAACACTATATTGGCATCTTGTTCCAGCAAGGTTTTTAATACCATAGACGAAGCATTACTTAGTTTTATCAGTTTAAATTGTAGGCAAATGTCAAACACAACTGTCACTTCAAATTGTACAACCTGGAACTGTCATGGGAGACAAGATTGTCAGAAAAAGAAGAATAAAAAAAAGCAATTCACGTTTGGTCAGCGTTCGAACAACACGTGTAATTCTGTGCCTTCGGTTCTTATGATTTAATTTGCCATCCTTTACATCTCAGAAGTGGGATACCATAAACAACAAAGTGAAATTCTTCAGCATCGGTTAAACGTGAAATCCTCGCAGTAAAAAGTGAGCAAAATGTTAACGAAAGACGAAATGCTGTGCGCGCTCGAACACGCCGATATTTCCGTGCCGCTGACTGCTACTATCTCGCAAATACGCGAGCTCTATGCAGCTACTGTTGGAAACGTGAAGGGGACTGTTCGTGATGGTCCAGCTGCTGTTGGAGGTTCTAAAATGGAAGACGCACTCGCTTTACCAAGCGTCAGCGAAGCGAACTACACCACCACCATGTTGCCAGAAGAGAACGCACGCATGTCAACACTTTGCTCTGATCATTCTGATTAACGAAGGCAACACTCACCTCTTGATATTCTTCTAAAATCGTGTTAATTGTTTCTTGTCGTGTTGTTCCCTGATCCTGACAATGAGCTGCAGCCGCAGGAACAACGATTTTGCTAGGACAATCCCGGGAAGCGTGTCCTACTTGATGACATTTAAAGCACGATCCTGATGGTCGACGTGGCAAAGGACAGGAACTCTGGTAATGCCCAAATTTAGAGCAGTTGTAGCATCTCACTTCACCTTGTTGGTTTTCCGATGTTCTGAACACATTGGTTGGTTTCCGGATAGCCCCTGATGATGCCGATGTAGCGATGTTATGAGGACGGATTTGCTCGTATCGTTTCAGTAGCAGCTTTAATTCTTCCATGGACTTTGCGGCAAAACGAATTGATGCGGTGTTGATGGGATCACCGATTCCATCAATGATGATATTTACTAGTTCTTCTTCTGGAATTGGTGTATCATACGCCAAGGTCTGCATGTCCAGAATATATCGTGTGATGGACTCGTTTGGTGCTAGACGTCGTGCTCGAAGCTGCTTGTAAACGCCTTCCAAGGATTTGGTAACGCTGAATGTTTGTACCAAACTATCCTTCAACTCATTGTATGATGTAACGTCGATCGATTTTGCAAATAGTGCCGCCGTACCAGTGAGCAATCGTCGAGTACAATGGAACTTCATGG
>KZ062638.1:17552-97318 GCA_002091835.1 Anopheles maculatus
TATTAAACACGTCTTAAATGCAACCAGTTCCCCCCAAGCAAATGGACAAGTCGAAAGAGTCAACCGTGTCCTCCGTCCTATCCTCAGTAAACTCTCCAATTTCCATGACCATAGTGATTGGAGTTCTCATTTGCAATCAGCAGAATATGCACTGAATAACACAAAACATGCATCTACACATTTTGCTCCTTCTGTTCTTCTTTTCGGTATCGAACAGAGGAGCAACGAAGTAGATGAATTGACAGAATTCTTAGATGATAAGAAAAATAAACAAACTGATAGAGAACTAGCCGAAAACCGTTGCAAGGCATCAGATAACATTAAAAGATCACAGGACATAAACCAAAATTATTTCAATAAGAATCATACACCTGCTTCAACGTTTCAAATTGGAGAATTTGTAGTTATACGTAATATTGATACAACTGCTAATACTAATAAGAAATTAATTCCGAAGTATAAAGGGCCATATGAAATATATAAAGTGTTACCAAATGACCGCTACGTCATCAGAGATATTGATGGTTGTCAGGTAACACAAATGCCATATAATGGCGTGTTAGAAGCAAATAAGTTAAGAAAATGGAAAGAACCCTGTTAACATCTGGACGCTAACGAAGATTAACGGCGGCAACATTCATATGAGGCTAAAAGTGTTTAGATTAAATTGAGGGCAATTGAATAATCAGGATGGCCGAGCTGTAGGCAAATGTCAAACACAACTGTCACTTCAAATTGTACAACCTGGAACTGTCATGGGAGACAAGATTGTCAGAAAAAGAAGAATAAAAAAAAGCAATTCACGTTTGGTCAGCGTTCGAACAACACGTGTAATTCTGTGCCTTCGGTTCTTATGATTTAATTTGCCATCCTTTACAAAATGAAGCTTTTGATCAAATGGAACAATCGATCGAGGCTGACAGAAGTACCTTTTCCAAGTCCTGTTGACCGTTATATTATTACCCTTTGCTGCTGAATTTTGTATCAACTGTATCTGCTACGTACTTATGTAACTCATCACACAGAGGTTCACCTATCGCTGGATCGCTAGAGTATCTGTCCCTCTCAACAACTCCGAAATTTTTTGCGGTCTGAAATCGTATGTATGCAACGCTTGAACAATAAGTGTTGTAAAAATGCCCTAAAAGAGTTGAAAAGACGCGCCAGTGTTACAAAACCAGGTCAAATACACTCTACTGGATCGAAATAAAACTATTACTAGCAAGCAGTATGTTAAACATTCAGAACTACATCACCAATGCCCTACGTAGCCATCAATGCTGGTTTTATATTACAAATTAACTATCTTCCATCGATCACACGAATAACCAAAAAAACGGACAAATTGTATCGCACGGTTCCGTTTTCGCTCACTAGAAAGACACCTTCACCCAAACCCGAAGTTTGACAGCTGTCAAACACAGGTGATGACGAACGGAATCGGTACTTGGGTCAGTTGACCGACGTCAATTGACAACAATTCCATTTAATCAATTCAACCACCCGAAACTGCTGTGATTATTTTTTGTTCTGTTTCCCCCCCGTTGTTCATTAAGATTTCTATTGGTTACGAAGTAACAGTATCGCACAATGTTTGCCCGCTGCTCTTCATCGCTCGTACGACCATCGGCACAGGTAAGAAAGGGCACGGGAACGGAACGAACGGGTCGAAGGTGAATTTTGCATAACATTGCGCGATCGGTCAGCATCGGTCCACCCCATACTGCCTCACGATGATAACGAGAGATAACGAACGGGCCTGTTTGCTTGCCATTCCGGAAGAACGGCGGACCCGCGTGTGCACGCTGGAAGCATCCACCTTTGTCCTCGGCTGTAATTAATTACATAATTTGCACTCTTTTCGGCGCAGGGTTTTCGCCGCTTCCAGAGCACGCTCGTCGTGGCCGAACACAACAATGAGACGCTGAACCCGATCACGGCCAACGCGGTTACGGCAGCGAAGAAGCTCGGCGGTGATGTGACCGTACTGGTGGCCGGCACAAAGGTTGGCCCGGTTTCGGAAGCTGCCGCCAAGCTGGACGGCGTGAGGAAGGTGTTCGTTGCCGAAGGTGACGCGTACAAGGGTTCGCTGGCGGAAGCACTGACGCCACTAGTGTTGGCCACCCAGGAGCAGCTCAAGTTCACGCACATCGTTGCTGGTGCGACCGCTTTCGGTAAGGCCATTCTGCCACGTATCGCCGCCAAGCTGGATGTTTCGCCCGTGTCCGATATTATTGGCGTCCAGTCGGCCGATACGTTCGTGCGCACGATCTACGCCGGTAATGCGATCCAGACGGTGAAATCGAAAGACCCGGTAAAGGTCATTACGGTGCGCGGAACGAACTTTGAGCCGACCGGTGCGACCGGCAGTGCGGCAGCTATCGAGCAAGCGCCGGCGGGTGAGTTTGCAAGCAAAACGACGGAATTCGTTAGCCAAGAGCTAACCAAATCCGACCGTCCTTCGCTGACGGCGGCGAAGATTATCGTGTCCGGTGGGCGTGGTATGAAGTCGGGCGACAACTTCAAGATGCTGTACGATCTGGCGGACAAGTGGGGCGCGGCAGTCGGTGCATCCCGGGCGGCCGTCGATGCCGGGTACGTGCCGAACGATCTGCAGATCGGACAAACGGGCAAGATTGTGGCCCCGGAGCTGTACGTTGCGATCGGCATTTCCGGCGCCATCCAGCATCTGGCCGGCATGAAGGACTCGAAGACGATCGTTGCCATCAACAAAGATCCGGAGGCACCGATCTTCCAGGTGGCGGATTACGGGCTCGTGGCCGACCTGTTCAAGGTGGTGCCGGAGATTAACGAAAAGTGCTAACGAACGCACACACCCGAACGCACCGAAGAGTTGAGTGCTCGAATTCGTACAATCAGCTAGGCAACTGGGTCGAAAGATTCGTTAAAGTGTGTATGTTGTATTAGTTGTATAGGCGCAAAAATTTAGCTACAGTATATATAACATATCGGGGGTTCAAAAAACAAAACAAAAGGAAACACTATCCGTTTGGTTGGTCCACACACGATGATGCTGCCACCTGCAGCGGACACTCCCCGGGTTCACTTCTTCGGTGCAATAATTCCTTCCAGTTGGGCCTGCAAGCGATTGTGTTACCACCAATGCAGAAGAGGACAACACGGTTTTGTCAATAAATATATTCCGTTTTCATAAAACAAGCAACCGGGCCGGCCTCAACACTTACCTTTAGCTGTGCGTTGGTCTTCTTCAGGAACGCAATCTCCTCCGAATGTTTCTTCTCCTCGGACGCTCGCAGTTCCGCATTTCTTCGTTCGGCCTGGTCCGCCTTGATCTTCATATCGCTGATCGAGTTCAGCAGCAGCTCCTTCTCATGCTCCACCTGCTGTATCTGCTCCTGCAGCTTCTCCTTACCCTCCTGCGCCTGCAACGCCTTCCGGATGCCAAACGATACGGAACTACAGTAAAGCGTTTCGTACGCTTCCAGTGACATCGCTATCTCGTCCCGTACGCGCAACAGCAACAGACCCCGCTCGGTACAGTTGATCGTAACCTGGCGGATCAGCTCGTCGAAGCACTGGGTGTAGAGTTCCCGCCGTACCGGACATATGCCCGTTTCTCGTGCCTGCGTTTGCTGCAGGCGTGTGTCTAGCATTTCCTGCAAATTGATCACATCCTGCCGGGTGGCCGGTGTGCTGGAAACGGTTTGTGTCCAAAGTTGACCGTCCTCTTCCCATGTTTTCGGTGGCAAGATGCAGTTCAGTATTTCTTCCGTTTCGCGTGGACTGTCGACAACGACGGCACCGCCCGACCCGGGACGACCAGTTTGTTCTTTCGCTGGTGCGCCATCGCTCGTTGGTTCGCGTTTTTCGACGTGCTTCACCACTAGCACCGGGTTGTTGTAGCGCACTAGCGTGGTTTGCAGTTCCAGATTGCGATCGCCCATCGTTGGCAATCCCTTGCAGGGCTCCTTCCTTCGTCGACTAGTCGATGACCGCTGGTTAGCACCCTAGCTAGGAGCTGCTAAATTCCTAGCCCTAGATTGAGGACAATCCTTTGCAATCCCGTGGCTGTCAGTGACGGATTGTGCAGCAACCAAACAGTCACGTTTTTCTACCATAGCAACCAACAGGAACTACCACAGGAGTGCTGGTGCGAAAAGGTAGGTTGCTACGACCAACCGAAATCAACAACTTCAACAAGTTGGATAAGCAAGTCCAGATCGACGATTTGTTTATCTGTTAGCTATTATAAAACTTCTTTCTTTCGACGTTAGTCCTTAAATCTGTTCCAAACTTAAAGAGTAAAATGTGTAAAGTAAAGAGTAAATACTCACCAGGCGACAAATTCTGATGAAGAAGGTATTACAACAGCTTACCAGATTTGCTTGAATATCACTACCATAGATATGTAGATAGCTATCAGCTTTTGTAAGTTAATCCAGCCTGAGAACATTTTTTCACTCCTATAGGACATTTAAAGTCTTACTAAACTGATGAACTCTTCCTAGCAGCATTCGAAAGGGAAATGCTCGAAAGGATTTCTGGGACCATATCTGTGGAGTTACTTTAGGAGAACCAATGATGAGCTGTATGAGCTTTGCGATGACCTCGCTATTATGCAGCAAACCCTCCATACTCGTCCATACGGACAGAAGAAGTTTTGCAGGTCCAAATTACGATGTGAGCGGTATAGTGGACATCTGCATCAGATCAAGATTATAAAGCGGTTGTAGTGCATCATAAGTAAGTAAGTAAATAAATGTTAAATCTGAAATCTGAGCTCAAAGCTGTGTTTTCTGAGGATTATACACCATCCCTTTTACAAACTGTAAATCACATCTTTTCGCGCCATCAGCAGAAAGTTGGTTGATCGATTATTTCAAACATCGATTACCTTTCGAACATCGATTTCGGTTGTACCGCGTTTGACATTTCTGAATACCTCCGTCAAAACCGAAAGTAAACAATAACAAACTGCAGCGCGGACATCTCGTACACAATTCCTACTTACCGGCAGAAGTTTAACACGCGTTATTAACCTCCCACAATGGACGAAGATGACGATCTACTAGCAGCTCTAGAAATTCCTCCAGCACCGAAACAATCCGCCATAAGTGAAACGAAACCGTCACCTAATGTACCGGCAGCATCTACCAGCACCGGCACTACAACCGAACCAACACCACCCGTCGTTGTGGCGAAGGTGAACAAAAGCCACTGCATCCTGGTCAATCCGAAACAGCGCTGTAATCCACTGCTAAAAGCGATCCAAAACATTCCCTGGGAGTATGATGACATCGTGCCGGACTATGTGGTCGGTGCGAGCGCCTGCATACTGTTCCTTTCGCTGCGCTATCATAACCTTAACCCGGACTACATCCATGCACGGTTGAAGCAGCTGGGCAAAATGTACGAGCTGCGTGTGTTGCTAGTGCAGATCGATATTTCCGAGCCACAGAATGCGCTGAAACATCTGACCCGTATCTGTTTGCTGGCGGATCTGACGCTTATGTTGGCCTGGAACGCGGATGAAGCGGGAAGAATAGTGGAAAAGTACAAACTGTTTGAAAATCGACCCCCGGACTGGATTATGGAGCGGGCGGAGAAATATCCGCACGAGAAGCTGGTGCGTGCGCTGACCAGCATTAAGCCGGTGAATCAGACGGACGCGATGATACTGTTGCAGAACTACGGTACGCTCGGGAAGTTGATCAATACGACCGAGGAGAAGCTGAGCATGTGTTCGGGGCTGGGGCCAAGAAAGGTTAAGAAGCTGCACAAAACTTTCAGTGAAAGCTTTCGCAAGCAGTAGTAATTGGCGCTTGTTGTTAATAGTGAATGATAATTCTAAATTCTGCCTTTAAGTAAATTATGAAGTCCGTTAAATATAAACGTGAAAACACAGAACATCCAAGAGTTTTATCAATTATCATGTTTTACTATTACAAAAGAAAAATGAAGATGGGTAGAGAAATCAAAAACGTTACCTATTGCCTTTCGGCAATCTTCTATCATTAATCCTCGGTTTCCTTTTCTTCCGGCTCATCCGGTTCTTCGGTTGACTTCCTCTCTACTACATCCTTCCCTGGCTCCTGTTCGTCCTCTTCTTTTTCCTCTTCTTGCGGAGCAGTTTCTGCTTCCTCTTCAGCTGTCCGCTTTTTGCCACGACATACCACCGACGGCACCGCCGCTACTGGCTCAACAACCAAATCGACTATTTCATTCCGAATCGGAGTAGGCGTAAAATCTTTCTTCGCTTCGGCTTCCGCCTGACGCTGCTTTTCCGCTTCCGCCGCTTCTGCATCGGCCTGCTTGATCTGTTGTTCCATCTTTTCCTGCCGCTGTTCCTGACGTTGCTTCTCGAACAGGGTTTTCATTTTTTCCTAAAACAAAACGCATACAAAAATGAAATATTTTGCAATGCAATTCCAACGAGCCAACGCGCAACTTACCATTTCGTCGCGGATTACGTTCACCTGCTGCATATACTGTTGGTACACAAACTGTGCCATTTCCGTCATGTCCTTTATCGATCGTACGGCGGACGCATTGCTGTCACTGGCTGCGTCACCAGCTAGCAGCAGCTCACGATCACCGGGATATTTCTCTTCCGGACGTAACTGCAACTCGAGCGGTCGATTCATCAGCAACCGGAACGCTGGTCGTAATTCGACACAGTTCTTAAACAGTGCCACACGTCCGAAAATGTACAACCCCAGCCGGGCACGACTCATCGCCACCACCAGACGCCGTACGTCCCGAATGTGACCGATCGTTTTCGTACGCACCAACGACAGCAAAATGTAATCGTTCTGTTGACCCTGGTACTTGTCAACGGTGGTCACTTTGTGTGGTTTGCCAAACATTGGATTGTTAGCACAGCGCGACTCAATGACATCCCGGATCAGATGCTTCTGACCGTTGTACGTGGTGAGGATGGAAATTTTCTCCGCCGGATATCCAAGCAACCGCATGTACATAAACACGGCCACCACATACTCTGCTTCGGCAAGGTTCTGATAGAAGTATGGGTTCGGTTCCGATTCACCCACCCCGTTAAAGTCTTCCACGTTGATCAGCTGATACTCGAATGCAAACCCGGCATTGGAGCGACAGTACTCTGGCCACTTGTGCACGTGCTCCAGATCACCCAGACGACTGTAGCGCCATTTGTACAGCTCGCAGATGCTTGATCGAGCACGACCCTGCCCGTCGAGATCGATCGTCGGAACACCGAGGCGTACCAAGCGCGTAAACAGGGACTGTTCCATGTTGGAGTATTTCTGGAACGCCATGTTCTTGATGACGGGCGGCAGCTGATGATGGTCCCCGATCATGATCCAACGCTTGAGCCGATTGTACCCATCCATGGGGTTCTGCAGCAGCAGGGGAATGAATGTTTCGATCTCCAGAATCTGAGCCGCTTCCTCCATCAGGATGTTGTCGTACTTGAAACCCATCGTGGTGGCCACCTCCTTGCGCTTGAGTGCCGCATGTGTACACGTCATCGCGATGATCTTTGCCTCCTTCACCAGCAAATACTTCGAGCGGTCCAATCCACTGCGCAACAGCTCGAACGCACGAAACTCCTCCAACTCAGCGAACATGTGCGAGATGTACCGGAAGCAGCTGCGTGCAATGTCCATGTTCTCTTCGTACGTTGCACCACCGAACAATGGTTGTGGAGCATCCTTGAAGAACCGAACAAATGGGAACTGGTTCTCGAAATGCTCCCGTCGTGCCGGATCACCACCTTCAGCTGCAGCATCACCTGCTTCGAATTCGCTCAGAAACTTCTCCCAACGTGCTACCACATGGTACAGATAGAAGTGTCCCGCCGTTTCACACGTGTACGCCACATCACCACTGACTCCAAGCGATTCCTGCAGCCGTTGCACCTGTCCAAGTAAATCGATACGCTTCGACAGCACATAATTCACGCGCCCGTACCGACTGTAGTCCTTTTCCGTTTCGAGTGACTCTTCACCGTGTCCCAAACGCAACAGATGCCGTTCGTCAATGTCCAGGGCCATAATTTTCTCAAACAGCTGATTCAACGCTTGATTCGAATGGGTCACAATCAAGGTACGCTGCTGCGGGTGGTTGTGGTACAGGTTGGAAATGATCTGCACCGCAACGTCCGTCTTACCCGTACCGGGTGGACCCACGACCAGCGTCAAGCCCGGCTGCATTCCCGCACGGATCGCTTCGATCTGGGTCGGCGTGAAGCGAATAGCGTTCTTCTTCGGCTCGTTGTACTTGTACGGACCACGGCTCGGAATGCGGTACGGTTCCACGAGGATACGCTTCGGCAGCTCACCCGCCGCATCTTCCTGCTCTTCCGCATCGGAATCGCTTTCCTTCGGTACATCCTCAAACGTAAGCCGGAACGGTGGCTGAAGGACCACATTCGGTGGCTGCTGCTCCGTTGCGACAATCTCGTACGCCGGAAAGCTGCTCGCAACATGTGTGTAATCCAGAAACGTGTCATTGAAATCAAGCACCCGTGCCTGATCCGGCATGCGACTGTAGTGTGCCGCACCGGGATCACCGTACCCGAGCAGAATGTCGTGCAGCCACGGTGGTACGACACACTCCGTGTTCATAAGATGACGAATCGTTTCCAGCACCGCCTTAAAGTTGTTTTCCTTCGGCTTCCGGCGCATAATGATGTTAAAGCCCTCGTACACATCCTCTCTACCATCATCTTCCTCCCCACCCGCCTGTAACGTGGCATCCATATCCAGCCGATATTGGTTCGAATCGAGCCACACACGGAACGTTCGCTGTTCGCCGGCCAACTGTGGCCGCTGCTCAATGCCATCCTCAATAACACGCCCGTTTGCATCAAGCATACCCTCGATCTCGCAACCGCGCACATGCACCAACCCAACCTGCGGTACAAAGTGTTCGCGGTAGTCGTACTTGGTGCCGATCGGTTGCGTTGGTCGGACCGTTACGAGGAAGCATACATCGTGCTTGCGAAGATTTTCCCACTCTTCCTGTACCTCTTTGCGGACGTTCAGCGTTACGCTGACGTCGGCCCGCACACGGGATGGTTTCTTTTCGCCGATGTGAGGTTTGGACACTTCCACTACGGCGAATGATTGTATCGGCAGTGCCATACGGGCCCAGCCGCCAAACACAACGTCACCGTCCTCCGACTTCCAGGGCAGCATCCGGCTGACGGCATCCTCGATATCCTGCCTAATTTCATCTATAGAAATAGAAGGTAAAACACGGGAAAGAGATTAGTAAAGAAATGTTGCTCTGTCTTACAATACGTCTTAAAAACTGGACATTTTTGAGTTCTTAAAATACGTAATCAAATAAAGAAGATCATATTTAATGTATCGGATTGGCCGTAACGTATCTCCGAAGGCAGGATTAACTATTCAGCTTCTGATAAATTGTAATCCAAGGAAGCCAGAAATAGTAGACCCCGAGACCTGTCGAGGTTATAAAAAAAGAACAACAAAGAAACAGATGCAGACATATTGTGACTCTTCTACATATGTAACAATGAAAGTACGTCACTGTACTTTAAATAGCGATTGGAGTTAGACAATCTCAGGCATGAAAGAGAATTCCAAGATCATGATGGATAAAATTATACATTTAACAGTGTATCACGTGCGGAACTAAGTAATGTATGTGTTTTTAGAGTCGTTATGTTATTCATGGCTGGTTGAAACTGGTACAGCGCTACTTATCACTGTGGCTAATGTTTTTGGGTAATATCTTTTTGTAAAATGTGGCCGTTTTTCGTTGTCCAAATGTCGTCCAGATTGAACTACAGAACAGTGCTGTCGAGCTCAACTGGTATTATTAAATTTAATGTTTATTTAACAATCGATGGACAAGAGTCCTATTAAAACAGTGTTTAACAGATATATGGAAGCACACTATGGAACGGTATAATGTGCATAAGCGAACACGGTCGGTGAAATCTTCTGCCGAAATCCTTAACACAAATAGATGTGTAAGAACAGATTGGAGGTGCCAAATGATGTCTCACGTTCAATGATGTTCGATGATTGGCCGTCTAAGGAGTCCCGCATAGGACTCATAAGAAAATAAACCCAAGGAGCATACACCTGGTCAGGTATTCTAGCCTCTCATTCTATTCCATGAGTGACCATTAGAGAGCCCTTAATGCATCTGGTGTCTTCAACCTCACGAATCATATTGTTATTACTACTGCTACTGGCAACGACATGTTCGTGATGGTTCTCTATGGATAGCGTCGTATCAACTATGACACCTATGTAGATCTTTGACATAGTACATATGAAGTACATAGTCGTAGGATGACAGACGTCATGAGCGGTAGAAAGTGATCGTCATACAATTGTTTGTGCAAAGTGATAAGACATTGCGGTTGCAACCAGACTGGTAGTTGTGTGATACCGTCTGCAGTCAGGCGTGGTTATCGATTCCATGAATTACATTCGAAAGATATTAGCGTCATAGATTCCGCCTACAGAAGTTGATAGCAAATAACACAGCATTTCACCATTTTAATGTTTCCTAGATAACTTTTCACCTGTTTGTGTAATGCGGAGCATTACTATAAGTCTAGGCAGGTATTCTAATAATTTGTCGTACAATTCTCGGCTTCTACCATTGGAAGGGAAAGTAATCGAGCAATGTTATCCATATACAGTGTCTTCTAATTTGTGAGGCCTTTCGGCACAATATTTCTAGCCATCGTCGAAATCGTCATTTCCAAACCGATGGAATCACTCCCAACACTTGTAACACACCTAACTTGTTGTAACACCTAAACCGGATACTTCGATAATGTGTTACATTGTATTACATTACGCTAATTTCATGGCAAAATACTTACATGTGGACTCCAACCGGAAGAGATTAAAGTTTCGCAATAGATAATCGTGTAGCGTGAGGAACTGCAGGTTCAGCTTCGGCAACGCCAGACATCCTTCGCCCGAGTAGAACTCCGTCGGGACGACGTTTTCGTTCCAGATGATGTCCTCGGTCGGGTACAGTGGCATCTCGTTCAACGATTCTAGCTGCGACACGCGTCGCTCGTGCCGCGAGATAAGCAGCTCCCGCAGGAACGTCTCATCCGTCCGGTGCCATTCGAACGGTGGCTGTAACTGCTCTGGCACGAGGTTGAGATAGCAAGCGATTTCCCGGAGGCTGGCACAATCTAATGCACCGAAGTGTTTCTCGAGCGACTCACGCGTATCCACGTTGGCCACGTTAGACAGTGCGAACAGGCGAAGGTTGGGAAATTTGGCAAACGCTGCCTTCTGGAGAGATTTGATTTTTGCATAATGCAACTGCGTCATGTCGTGGTCAGTGAGGGGATCCCCCGTTTTATCGTTTATCTCGAAGCGGGCGTAGAACTTTAACATATCCAGCAGCTGAAACAGAGAGGAGGTAAATGAGTGGATCGGATTAACGTTAGCGTATTTTACGGTTCTAAACCAGATTAGTAAAAACCCACAAACAATAAACGATGTGTTAATAGCTTCAACCGACTTCAGAGAATTCTAAATGAGATCTTCAAAATAAAGCAATAAATAAAATATATACGTCATTGGAGGTTAATGATTTAGTCCCTGACAGAGAAACAATCACAGAAGGTCATTTACTCATCTAAGGTTAGATGGGTCAAAACAAGTTAGAACAATGTAAATTTCCAAGATTTTTTCCGATTTTTTAAACAGAAAGTTTTTTTAAATTATATTATTCTTAGTGTTGTGATGCACAGTGCAAAAAACAACTGACTTTCCATTATGAATAATTACAAAACTGTGTTGATTATTATGTTTTTTTTCGTAACACCTTCAACAGCACGATCGCCAAATAAAAACGTATGCCAAAAAAACATTCACTTTTTTTGTCCCATGTTGATTTGTTTTTGATTCTCGATTATCAGCAACATTGACTTGTCACCTCTTATGATTAATCTACGGGGGGTGAAAATGCGCCATTTAAACTTTTGTTTTGAAAACATTTGTACAACATAACATAATTTTGGCGTACATCACTGGTGTGACTCCACATTCTTCGTCATTCTAACCATTCTATTGGAGCGTACGTTTGCGTCATTCTGAAATACTCCACTTAGACATTCGAAATAGTTTAAATATAATGTAGTTAACTAGTTATGTGCCTTCATATTGATCGATTTGGAAGGAGAAACTTGAGCAGCAGCTTAAGCACATTAGAATGTTTTTTGGACTCTGAAGAATGATTTTAGCAAGAAAAACAGTAGGTCAGCGGAACCACTTTGGACCACAATGATGTATGATCTGGTTTTTAATAGAGATAAGTACCTCGTCATTTGGCAATGAATAGACAGACCAATGTCCTACCGCACGAGCACATCACTCTCCGAGTTTCCATCAAACACTGGTTCCGTGGTATCTCAGAAGATCATGGATTCATTCGAATGATGCCTAGACTTAAGTCTAACCCTAACGTATTGGGCGCGCATCTCTAGCATACTGGACAGGTCGTCTCCAAAATATGTAGCTGCGGCCTCAAATACCACGGCATAGATCATCTTCTATGGTCTTGTGTGGAACACGAGGCTGCTCGACTCGCCTTGCTTGACGCAGTTGAAGGCATTAGCAAGACGTCTAATGTTCCGGGTTCAGTTTTGATGGAAGACGACGACAAGGCCTACCTGTGAGCTTCCTTTGTTTTTTGCCGAGCAAGTGCCGAGTGTATGGATGTTCTGTTTAACATATGTACAACGCTTGTATGAATTATGGATGCATGAAAGTAAGTATGATTGATTACGATTTGTGAATAGTTTAGTACGACACAGATGAAGTTGCACCGACCAGGCAAGCCAGTGAGTAGGGACTAGGAGGCCACACATTAAGCTCGCAGCTGCGATTCAACCGAACGCACTCGAGTCATGAACTACTGTAAAACGTTCTGGAATTCACATACGAGTTTTGGAATACTTGGCAACGAAACGTCCGAATACACCCAGCATAAGGTGTCCGATATAGACCCTTGCTATGAACGGAATTCCGACTTTCGTAACATCGTAACAACCGAGCATGTCCGGGATATGGTGCCCTTTTACGGTGTCGAGAAGGAAATGTCTTCCAAAAAATGGGAATTGTATGTTTTATTTTTGTATTATAACTGGGTCTTAGTTATAGAAAAAGGACCCTCTCGGTTTCCGAGCGTGAGGTAGAGTTTTGAAGCTCTTTGGATTTGTTCCGGCTCAGATTAAATTGATGGTTAGAATCATCATGATCAACTTCAGAAGTCAAGTAAAGGTGTATATTAAATATTCTCAAGGCGGATAGATCCTCGACTATTTTGTCTGCAATCGCGCGAAGATCATTTCAATTTAAAAAATTGGAAAAGTTTATCCAGATCCTGTTTGATTGTTTGTCGCATGAAACTACCACTACCACTAAAAATTGAAATTTATACAGAAAACACCAAAATAGGTACAATATTTCCAATGCCAAACAGCTATCCCGATAAAGAAGGCAACGTGCTGACGATGGCACTCGATCGTGTGCAGTCTAACAGACACGTTCCAAACAACTTAAGTAAACAAATTACCACAGATTCCTCTTCTAATCCATGATCATCGTCGGCAAATTAATTCCCCGAAATGATTCCATCCATAAATAACTTAAACAAAAAGTGCACTTCAAACATTGATCTAACCTGCAAAGCTCCAAAGTTCTAACCCCCAAACCAATCCAGAAATGTCTTCCACGCTGTATTGTTGCAGTGCTGCTGCAGACTCCCGGCTCTAAGTGTGTCTATTTTAAATGTTTCCCTGCACGCTACGGCATACCGTGGCGCGGGCAGAATACTTGTAGAGAAGCAACATTCAGCGCAGTATCTCAAGAGGTTACGGCAATAAATATTGATTACGAGCGCATCCAAACCGGCAACCAAACAGCGCATCGAGTTTCATCATTTCGGTGTGTGTCTGTGAGCGCGCGCTCGTCCATCAGGGAACGCGCTCAAGTTTTCTCCCAAACGCCAATCCAAATTCCATCCAATTCCATCTCGAGAACACAATTAATCGGCTACCGCATCACGCCGGCATCGGCCATGAATACTGCAAACAGTCACTAATTCGTTTGCATTCTATCTTCTAAAAGTATCGCTAAGTGTTCGATAAACACCAACATCTTCATCATGACCACCGCGAAGAGCAAGACGTTTTACCGCGAAAGCACATTGTTTCCTGTGTAGCCACGATGATGATGGCCGTTAAAGAGCAAAAAAAACAGACGCAAGCAAACACAAATCAACGAAACGGACGGGCGAAAGTGGATTAAGGTTTTAATTCATGCAAAACAGATGAATGTTCTTAAAACCTGCCCAGTATCACCAAATGTCTTGTCCTCCCACTATTCTAGGGGCTGGCTGATGATGGAGGGCCTGTCGCATAAAGTGAACATTTTCCAAATGCTTATTTGTGCTTTCGTCGCTTATTCTCTTTTCAATCTTGGCCCACCCAATACCTTACCACCATCATAATGTCTGCCAAGGGATTGCGGTTCGCTGTACAAACAACACGGCACAATATCACAAATCCGGAAATCGCAGGAAAATTCACTTCCGTTGAAGGTTTCTCTCCCGGGCGCTCGAGGCACAAAGAACCACTGCTCTATTCATTGGAAGAGTCAGAGTCAGAACCAAGTCAAACCTTCCTCTATCAGGCACACTGGTTTGTCGGTGGAGAAAGAGAGCGAAAAAAAAGCTAACAAGAATGGAAGGAAAGTTTTAACATTTCATCCACTGGCTGGCTTACCGGGATCCTTCATTGTAGATCCACATGCTCTTTTGATAGGAGCCCGCATCCAGTGACGCTGTTTGATAGTCTAAAACCGGGCTTTGTATTACAGAAACTATTGTTTAAAATGTGACGTCCTTGGTTAGGCAAAACGCATGTACACTTTATAAAATAGAAAACCGAGCATTGGATTAAGGAATAATCCAAATATCGTTCAAGAACAACCGCGAAGCACGTGCCGGTATCCGGATCAACAGTAAAGGTAGAACGAAGAACCATTTTACAGCATAAATAAGGTCCAGCCCATGAGATTACCACTAGCGAATAAATCAACAGATAGTCATCAATCACCAAGCGCCTGACAGTGGGTAAGGTTCACCATATCGTACAGCATCCATTCGCCGACTAGGCCAGGGCCAGTGTGGAGAGATGAACAGCAACAAAAAACCCACGTCTAACGCCTTTGCCACTCAGCGAAAGCTGCTGGTGGACAGGAGAACACGGTGTATCTGTGTGATTCAAGTCGGCATCGACGCGATCGCGCGTGTGGGTAGAATGGTGGTAAAAGCATTCCAATCAAACGGATTTTTATTTTTATACAGAGTTACCGAACGATAGAAATAGCGCCCATAACGTACTTATTTATATCCAACAATTATCGTTCTAATATCACGCGCCAAGACACGCTTGTTTCTGTGTGTTTAAGAAGAGTAAGACTTCTCTACAAAGTGCTACAAATAGTGTCCGAATATTCTCATCACTAAGTTGTGTTTTGAGCACCAAATTGTATCACAATGTTGTGAACCTCGGGGCTCGTTTGATGGGTGTACGGAAGCACGCAATTTAGGAGATTGTGACCATGTTGCTTGAGGGACTTGCAATTAGTGCTCTAATACGCCCCAAGCTGGCAAGTTTTAATAAATCATACCACACACTCCACGCACACAAGGGTTAACCAGCCGCGGCAAATCGATTGCATACCACCCGGAGAGAACGTCGTTCGAAAGCCATTCATCTTTTGAATTTCTTGCCGCCAACTCCGCCAGTAGTCACAGGTCCAACTATTTGAAATGTCACCAACAACCCCGCCTGCGCTCTCCTGTTAGTTAGTCCTGCTGTGATAAACTGTGCAACCCGAACTGCAGCTGTTGCGGCATGAATCCGAACTCATGCTTTTCCGGTGGACATAAGGACGCTGCGTAGCGTCCGCCCGTCACACTATCAGCTGTGTGGCGTTCCATGTGCTGCGGCCGCCGGTTGTTCGATCGTTCTCGCAACCAACAACAGCAAAATGCGCGCAATGGAGCACGCACCATACGCGCGCAAACCCCAGCAGCATGCTGGGTGGCTCGTGAACCGAATCGGACGCTCGCCAGACGTCACACGACGACCGAACAACCCGAATGGAGCGTACCGAAGCGTCTGCTATGTTGGAGCGGTCTGCCCGAACGGAACACGCAGATATCTCGCACGGCATTTTTGGCGCTCGGTTCTCGCTTCGAGCGCATCCCATCGCGTAGTTTTGCTCTAGCCGTCGTGCCGCATGGAAGCGAGCGGGCTCGCACCGGTCAACCGGAATACGTAACACCACACCAGCAGCAACGCGGGTGCGTATACACACAGAGGAAGAAAAAAAAAAGACTCGTTACACACCACGCAAACTAGTGACCGACGCGCGCTTATCGGTATCGGCTGACACCCGGTTTTTGTTCCGTTCCGTTGGTTGGTGTGTGCGAAAGCGGAGCACAGTTCTGTCTGTACGGACAGGCAAGTACTACTACTACCACTCGTCACAGGTAGTGTACGGACGGCGATCGAGTGTTGGGTACGCGATCTGTAGGCCATTCCGAAATGGCGGAAGCCTACCGATGGGGAACCGCGCTACAATGATCAGCATTCGGTGTTCCTAGCGCGAAAACCAGCTTCAACCCCCGTAAAAATGGAGAGTGTGTAGTGCAAAAGTGCATAGTACAAAACGCATAATCAACTTCCCATTCTTATCGAACCCGAGCACGCAAGAGCACGGTGGCAGCTGCGTAGCAAGAAAATTGCCTCAACTTTTATCTGTGCCAAGATAAACCAAGCTCTGTCTGCTTTTGTTGTGTTGTGTTTTTGTTCGTTTGTTCGCTTTTTTATTGTGATCGTATGACGTGCCACATACACAAAACGTGCCGGCGACATGCGCGATTGTCGATGCATATTTATTTCGTACTCGCCTGCACTCGCCGATGCTGTGTGCACCACCTTCATCATCATCATCATCGTGCGTCAAGTCCGCAAACAAAAAAGTGGAAGTGGTTTCGAAACACGCCAGAATCGTCGTCGTCTCTTTAGTAGTGTATACACAGCGTTAGAACTGGATTATCTACGCGTCCCATGCAATCTCATAACACAACACACACACAGAGCGAGGAGCTTTGTACGTGCAACGTCTCGCGTGTACACACCCGGCCACCGCATCAGATCAGGTGTTTTTATTAGCAGTAAACACAAACACGAGATATGGTGCCGCCTCCGGCGAGTTCCAAGAGGGCACGCGACGCGAGGACACATGCCGTTGATCTGAGCTTATTAGGCGACCAAGCACCCGTTGCAGGAATATGAGGGAAATTCGGGAATGAGAAAAGTGTGGCCGAAAGTTTATATGACAGGTCACGAAGCATCGAACGGTGTCGCCCGGCCATTAAGTTAGTAGGATTAGGAAAGTTTAATCGGTTCACACCTTCCCGAACCTAGCTCATTGAGATAGGTTGTTTAACCCGGTAGACAGTTGTAGATGTGTTCTGCACTAGACTCTCCTGCGAAGGACTATCCCAACTGACTGTTCTCTAACCAACGAACCCATCGATTCAATTTATGTAACACGTTTCACAGACCGTTGGGGATAGAGCCTGCCCAAAAAGCGGCTTCACCAAGGACCAAAATGTAACGTTCGACCAACTCCCACTTTAAACATTTAAAATATGGGAAAAGGGATTTTGCTGCGTTACATATTTCATACAACCCCAAAGCATTGCCCAAACAACCACACACAACACGCCGCGCGTCACAAACATTCACGAATCTGACCGGTTCAATCATTCTTTGCGTTCGCTTGTTTCCAGTACCTTGCAGACCTCTTCCTTGGACAGGCAGGCAGGACAGGATCAAAGAGAATCATGTATCACGTCCAGGGCAGAGAACCGTTTACCAAAAACGGTTCTGTTACAAACACACACACATCCATCGAGCGAGAAGGGTTATACAATTTCACTCTAAAGAGCGTTTGTTTTTATGTTTCATTGCATACGCTACCGGAATGTACTGCCGGTAAAGCGGGCACAAGTGAATGTGACATATTTGAAATGGATCCTATCAATAAATAATTTATTGAGCAGCACGTGACACGTGAGATACTTTTGCTATCCACACGAGAATTAAAACCATTTCCCGATACCGTCAGTTTTATAATAATTGAACGACGACTCTGTCTGCACCTCCTCCACATCCGCTTCGATGGTAGTATCAAAATCAATATTGGTGCTTGTTTCGCCAGAATAAAGGTTTTCTGGCTGTTGGCGGTGTGACGGTATCGAAAGGTACAATGACATCGCCCGGTAAAAGTTAAAATCGTACAAACTTTGCCAGCCAATTTGGGCTGATGATAGCTGTCGAAACCATACACGCGCGCACGCTGCTAATGGTTATGGTGTGATGGGGCAAGTGGGGGGGAAAAAAGGGGGAAAGAAGAAGCTGAAGGGAATGTCTTTTTGTGTGTGTGTGTAGTGAACCGGCAAAAATCCTGACCTAGAGTAAAATAGGGATTAGATTGAAGGGCAGGATTAGATTTGAGTGACAGCAACGATAAGCTGCAAGCTTTCAATCTGCTGTGTCCTTCTTGTGTGACCTATTTCGCTTTGTCTGGCCGCGCCACTAAATATGTGTTTCTCTTTTAAATAAAAGAGAAAAATAGTCCACAAGTGTAAATAAGCTGCATACAAAGCCCAGTTTGAAAATGCACCCAGAAAATGGGTAAACACGCGCTAACAAACAACAACCAGAACCGGTTAACTTATTATCGGTCTATATTAATTTGCAAACACAAACACAGCCACCCAGCACTACCATAATACAACCCGCCGTTTATCATTTAACATTGTCGCCTCCATCATGAACACGGAACCGCCAATGTTCGGCTCTTTGTGTCTGGGACCTACCTATCACGCATGAGTGTTGCAAAAAAAAACAAAGTTTACTAATGTACACAAACCTCTTTACTTTTCTTTCACAAATCGAGAAAGGGTAGGGCAGTGAAAAATTAATTAGCAACTTTGCACTAAACACTCTTCTTTGACACGGCATACAGGCACGTATCCTCCCACACGTTTGGCTGACAGCAGCACTCGCCATTACATTCGTAAGCTCTTGCTTTCGTTCCACGGTCCAAAATACGGCACATCATGATGCTCACACCAGAGCGAAGAAAACCTTTTTCGAGTGTATTTCAATTTGCACACGAAGCTACAATCAATATCACTGGCTCCAGACGTCAATCAGGACACAAACACAAAGTTCCGGAATGCCGAACTCCGGAAACAATTTCAGATTTTGCAATAGCATTTCCGTTGCAGTAGCGAGATGCATATACCCTCCAGGCACACCAGGAGAACGAGAGAGAGAGAGAGGAAGAGAGATCGGGACCGACGGACATCATCGCGTCCTACACATTTTAATCAAATTTTCGAGATGTTATTTCCCGAAACGGTTTTGCCGGGTGCAAAACTGTACCTCTTTTTTGCGTGGCGCGGCACAACAAATACGCTTGTTGGGCGCATTGCCAAGTAAATTTTTATCCGGACTTTTCAATTTTCACGGTCACATGACGACCTTTTTCTCGGAGTCGTTCTCGGCTGTCCTCCGAGCATGCGATTGTCTGTTCACCGGTTTGATGTTTACGACTCCGCCAACCACAATACCAATAAAACCGTACTCCAGTTCCCGAAAAGTGTGCAGAACAGAACGCAAACGCATGTTTGTTGATTTTGGGGACAATGTTTTATGCAATGCTATCTTTTCCTTTCCCTGGCTAGAGCGCCGGTGTCATATGGTTCAGTGTGCAGGGTAGCAAAACTTCCCACAAAACGAAGGGGAAGAAACCGATCGCGTTTAACTATCGCAAACATATTTTTAAACACCAAAACTTCCGGCCATTTTGTGCCCCAACACTCCGGAGAAAGAGAATAGGCGTGATGTGAAGTTGCGATAGGAGGGAGAGCCCCCAGAGAAGCAATTGGGCTGGAAATTATTGCCAGCCCGCAGCAAAACACAGAACAAACGATAATTCTAGGAGGGGAGTACAGCGGACGCACTGGTGCAAAAATCGTTTACATTATGCTTTTTTAATAGTTCAAGCAGATACCTACTATTTGATCTCAACCAACCAACCAACAAACCCGCAAAAAGGGATGTTTTAAGGATACTTTAAATGTAAAGAGACCCACAATAATACGTTTAAGATCGTCATTAAAAAATAGTTACCAAAAGTTTGCACATGATTTTGAAACCTATTGTTAAATGAATAATATTACCTTGGTACCCGTATCGCTGAACCAGGAATGCTTAACAAGGCAAGGGAAGAAAAAGTTTTTTCCCCATAAATTTGCCTGTTTTGCTTAATCCGTTTTTACACATTACGTGGCACAGAGCGCTAAAGCACTCAGGTCTAAAATGCCTTCTTACCCACACAACACCCCCTCATCGGAAGAAGGTTTCTTCTACAGTAACCGAAGCAAGCAGTAAAAGAAGTTGCTTTTAGTCCGAAAATTTCGCATACTCTATCGATTGCCATTTTGCCTCCCTTTGCAAATGGGGACCGGGCGCGTTCACCAGCGAGTCCAGACTCGTGAGCATTATTACACACACCCAGCGGCTCAACTCTGTCTGACCCAATATGCGGTGTCATTTATCAGCGCCCTAGAAGTGGAACTTTACGCCCTGTGCCCTATCGGTCAATTTGAAGCACGGAGCGAGGAAGAATTTGTGCCAGCTAAGCATCCACACGCAAACACACGGAGAGAGAGAGAGAGCGAGAATAACAAAAAAGCTTTCCGCTTTGCGCACAGGAAGACGGAAGTGCTTTTGTGCTGGCGTTTGCGGGTTAAGGTTGGACAAATTTATAAAGACATCCTCCTCCGAAGCGGAATGATGATTCGCTTACCGGAATATGTTAGCGCGTGTGTGATTCATGGAGCAACAAGCGAATACATTGGTTTGGTACGCATCCATCCATCCATCCAATGCAAACAACCAAATCCCCCCCGAGGGTCCCTGTTCTTGACATTCACCTTTCGTGGGGATTTGCGTGTGTGTGAGTCAGCCGCAGCGGCTTAGTGAGATGGAACCGGCATCCACGAACCACACTCAGCAAGCGATTAATGATGGCAATTGTAACGCGCTTCTTTAAAGTAATGGCCCATACGCACCCTACCCCGTACGGGGAAGTTGTTGTTCCGAGGTAAAACTCGTTCCGTTCCGATCGGTTTACGATATGTCTAGTACAGTAGGTACCGCATGGACTGTTTGCTCCAGGGCGAATGGTTCGTCTACCCATTGGTATGTGAAGATAAATCACTTACTTCACGACCTTGAACGATCGGCAAAACCACACAATGCGCACACATGCTTTCAGTTTCAAGCGTCTCCAAAACCGTGGGGATACAACAGAAACCGGCTTATCCACCCACCTACATACGCACCCATTTTGTCTGACCCGTCTGTGGTCCGTCTATCCTGCCGGATAGACCTCGCGCCCTTTTGCAAATCGCAAATCGTTTCTACTGCTCAAGGCCCCTCCGAAATAAGTCATCAAAGCGACACTCGGAAGACAATATTTTTCAACGCCACGAAAGCATCCGTTCTCCCCGCCGTAATGGCCTGAAGCAGAAGGATAAATTAAATTCATTATTCCAAGCGGCGCGGTGATCACGTCTCGTTCGCTCGTAATACATATGATCATGATGGGAGGGTTTTATGCAGATGGTGATTCTCCGCTACGGTGAGATAATGCGGAGCAAGATCATTTCTCACATTTTCTCCAAGCTCCATTAGAGATACAGTTAGAAGCGCGCACCCGTGTTACCGCGACAGAATACACAATATACACGCTTCTTCAGCTAAGAAGCTGGGCCTTTGTAAGCTGGATCGATGAGTTAGTTGGTCCATTGACGTCCGGACGGCACTGAAATTCCCGACGGGGGTTTTCCCATGTCTGGGGAAAAGTAAAACACAACAGACGACTCACCTTGCCCCAGAATTATGCATGTTTGTTTACACTGCCAAATGGTCGAGTTGCGGCCGGAAGCGATTGACATTGTAGCAAGGTTCGTTGCGTGCGTTGAGTTTGATGAAAGAATAACATAAGATAAAATAACTGTCTCCTCTTTTTTACGTTTCTCCGGGCGTTTTGGAGGGCAGACACGTTCAAGTTCCTTTTCGCTAGCTGTGCTTTGTAATTATGATTTGGTAGACATTCACTCACGAGAAGTGCGAGCCTGCAAGCGTCGGAGAGTTAGAACGCTAATTAGTCTTCGCGAGCGAAGAAAGTTTACATACGCCGTTTGGAGAAAGAGGAGCTAATTTCCCTCAGAAATAAAATTACCATGCGCCACAACAACAACAACAGCAATTGCCTACCGGGAGACGGCTGCTCATTAGAGACAGTAATTATATTATAGGAAAACTTCGTATAAGACATACTAGTTGTCAAGTAACATTATTATATCCCTCAACGATAGAGACGGATGCACACAAAGTTGAATATAATAAACTTTATCGCAAGGTACACCCGGTGGCAGCACCTTGGCAGTTGGAGTTAAGTCCGGTAAAAATAAGTAGAACCAAGTAGGGAAAATGTACGGTTCCTTTGCGTGAAACTGTCGAACTTTACTATGACATTCGCCGTTATACGCCAAACATTCCATTATTGATTGCACTTTTTTCTTCTCTTTTGCGCGTTGCACCAAAGGTAGATCTAGGCAACGTTGAGTCTCTTTTCTGCAGACTGCATCATTTTGCACCGTTTCTACAATCTCAGTGCTTTAGGTGTGATTTCAATAACCGACACAACCGTAGTTGAAAAATGGCTTGAAAAGAACGAAACGAAAGATAACTTTCTTGTAATATCACGATCAAAAGTTACCCGTACTGTGTGCTGCGGGCTCTCTCTGTCTCTGCTAGGTTGCTGGCAGGTTCAGCTACCATAATACACCCGGAGATGCAAGATGGGAAAATGGAAAGGACTCACCTCCGAAGAGTTTGTGTGATTTGTTCGGGGCCAAAATAACAGACGGTCGTATCAACGGTGAAGGTTGCCACCGGTGCGAAAGGATTTCGGAACAATTATCCGCACGTTTCGTAGCATTTTGCTGTGGGGATAGTGCTTGCAGACGTTCGGTTACAGTGGACAAGTTTTACGGATCTAAATGAAAACAATAACAACATTTCAATATTTGATTAGAAATCCGTTTGCAAGCATGTACAATAGACAGCAAAAGACACAATATAACTTAAGCTATCTATATCGGTAGACTAAGATACGATAACTTATAAGACGTAAACAACCGGCTTGTAGTGATAACACAATCACAGCAACTTTTTGCTGATATCGACAGCTTCGCATGTGCTTTTCCAACGTACGGTACACAGCTGGTAACATCAGTGCGTGTGATAATCAGCTCAAGAGCAACGTTAAGGCCTCACCTCAATAAACTGAGGTCTCTCCTCTGTTTGCATTCTTTTATGTTAAAAAGTACTGCTCTTGAAGCTGCACTTCATTATTAATGATTTGATAACAAAGAGTAACTCAGAAGGTACCCTAGGAAGCTCTTTCCTCACTCACAGTCAAAGGGACCTCTTCACGTTCCAAAGAGCTTCATTTTATGTTTTGCTGAAAACTATTTTTCTTGTATTGCAATATTTTCAAACAACCGTAATGCAAAAGCTGAATGTGATTAACGTTGGCTAATTGAAAATCTTTTCTTTCATAAAGTTATAACTCGTTCAAAGAAATTCCAAACTTGCCGTTCGTCTTGTACCTTGTCAACGTGCAGAGAATGCTTTAATCGCTTCCTTCGTCAGGACTTTTGTCCACGTGTTCCAACGTTCGCTGCACACTGTGTGTCAGCCAAGCCAACCGCCCGCAAGTGAGCCAAGAAGCGCCAAGGTGTTTTGCAGGTAGTTACCCACCATTAATTAAATTCCTTTTTGCGAAACGAACGATTCTGCCGGTTCCGCACCAACCAACCATCACATCTCTCTCGCTCTCTCAGTTCCGTTATCGAAAACATTGTCTTGCACGATGTACCTGCTGCTGCTGTCTTCACCATCATCCTTTGCACCACTGGCTGAGTTAATGAATTAACAATATTTTTGTGATACGGCTATTTTTCTACCCAGTCCCCGATTCCGGAAGGCATCAGGGATGAGCGAAGATTGCAAAGAGAGTGCTAGAGATGCGATATACTTGTCTACCATCTTCCGGCCCGATATCTCGTGGCACTTGTTCCATGGTGCGGAACACAGCCACTTTAAGCGATTCCACCAGGGCTCACCATCGTACATTAGCGACGCCACGCGGAAATGAGAAATAAAATGAGCAATGGGCGTGAAAGAACAACTGCAAAGAATGCTTTCCGTGTTCCAAAACCCGGCTAGCTTGGTTGGTGTAGATTGTTTTAGCAAACAAATACAAAAAAACCCCAACTAGCTCCTTCATCGCACTGCTAGCCGCGCTAGACTCCCTGTTGCATCCCAGGCCCGTAATTGAGTGTGGGAAACAAAGAACACACAAGCCATTGCAATTCTTCTCTTCTCTAGTGACGGTTTTTTTTTTTGTTTCTTTTTTTTCTTTTACAGTTTGCCTTCCTCACACAAACGCCAACGGGTGGATCAGATTTCAAAATCTACTACCTCCATTGCACAAGAGAGGACCAAAGTGGAAGTGTGCATTGTGCAACCTCTGTGGGTAGGGAAGAGCACGGAACGTGCAGTGCAAAATGAAGTCCAGTGATTATATGCGGCAAAAGTGTTGAAAGCAGCGGAAGTGAAAAACGAAAAGGATACCCAGTGTAATAGAAAGCGAGTGGTCTCGGCAGTGGAATAGACCCGGCCACACATAAAGTAAACGACACGCCGTGTCGTTTAAATGAAGGAAGTGAAATTAGTGCCAAGTGTTGGGAGAGCCGGGGTCTGGTGAAAATTGGCGAATCGACTTAGTTGGAGAAAGTGCACACTGTTGCGTGCACACCAGGATAACGATAGTTTGAAAAGTTCGTTGGCTATCACAACTGCCGCAATATAGAGGATATCAACCATGTGGCCACGTGACAGTAAAGTGATGCTAAGGACAATGGCACTGGTGACGTTGGTGCTGGCCGCCGCTGTAGTGAGCGGTGAGCTGGTGACAACCAACGACCAGAAGGCTAACCAGTGCTGCCAGGAGTCGTACATAGTGGACGGCAAGCGGTGTGTTCGCACCGATGGTAATTACACGACGGAAATGCACCTCAACTGCACCCACAGCTACATGATCTACCGCGAGATTGAACAGGAGGTGTACGTGGATGAGTCCGGGAATGTGGTTGATGGAGAGTACCGGATCCAGCGTAACGAGTAAGTGGAGAACGGGCAAAAATACCTGTGCGTGCTGGATGAAGCAGCTTTGCGCTTCTTTCTTCGGCAAACCATTTCCCAAAGGAATTACAAACACTAACGCGCAACCTAATTCTCATTTCTCTACATGTCTCGCTCTATCTCTCTCTCTCTCTCTCTCTCTCTCTCTCTCTCTCTCTCTCTCTCTCTCTCTCTCTCTCTCTTTGCCGGCATTATTACTAGCTACTGTATGGCGCACACCCTGGACGGCGAAGGCACGCAACCGGTGTTTGTGGTGTGCTTTAACATGGCCAACATGGAGACGATGACCACGATGCTCGTCAGCAAAGGCATCATGATGCTGATCTCCGTCTTCTTTCTACTTGTCACACTGTACATCTACTACATCATCCCGGATCTGCGGGAAACCCAGGACAAGGTGACATCGGCAGCCGTCGCCAGTCTAGCGGTGTTTATGTTCCTGCTCAGCCTGGTCCAGCTGTGGGTGTCGCTAACGCAAACCTCCTTCTGCACGGTCATAGGTAAGTTTCGCTGCAATCCCACACCGGCAATGAGGTGGAAAATGAACCGACGAGACACGGCCAGGCCCGCGGCAAGAATAAATCGATTACAACGATTGGTGCAGTTTCGGAACAAACGGAACAAACGCCAACGGTGGTGCCGAAACAAAAGCTTCCCCGATGGTGCCACGCAAATACAAACAACCGGGCAACCGGGCACGGTTTCTAGGAAAGGTTGCACACGTTTTGTACCTTGCAGCGGTCCATCAAACAATCGATTTGGTTCGGTTAATTGAAAACTCATTCATGCTTGCAGAATTGTGCAGACTGTGCACATGACTTTGGACCGTTTTACCGTTCGTTGGACTTGGTCGGTTGCTTGCTGTTTTTTTTCTCTTTCGTGTTGTTTCCGGCTCGATGGACCCAGTAATGGCCGCGCAGTGCAACAGTATTGCGCTCAGAAAACGCATCCGAACATTCCGTCGGGTGTCGGGTGTATGGCGAAAAGCACAACTCAAATTCCTGAAGCCCCTAAAGGATAAACTGTCCCATTGGATGATACCGGCAGTTTTTGACAGCTGTCGGCGAAAGGATGATCGATTTACTAGTAATCGAACAGCGATACCACCGGACAGTTGTTGATTCGGGCCTGTCAGACGAAAGATACGGATTAGGTTGAGTGTATAAATCGATCGGTCGGTCCCGCGAATCATTCAATTATGGAATCCATGCAGAACGTGCTTTTCGTCGTGCGGGGGCTAGGAGAATTGAATTGGAAATTTAAGAATTCATTAAAAGTCTCAAATTTTGGGGACTCAAGCTCTCTCCCTCTCTCTAGCTCTGCGTCGTTTTTCGCAAATTGAACCACCGAGGCTTTATCATTTTCATCAAATCGGCCAAGCCATATGTTTCCCTGTGTCACTCTGGCAAAAGAGTTTCCCGGCAGGAAAAGGGTTGAACGGCGTTCAACGGAAATAGTACAACAGAGCAACAAACAAACAAACAGATGGCAAGATATGGCACTGCTTTTCTACCTTCCGAACAAAGAACAAACGCAACCGAACTAAACCGATTCTGCACAACTGACACAACGCAAAGGTGGCAAAGGTTAAGGTTACGTGGTGACCGAATAATATCCCAGCGAGAAAAACACCAGGGTGCTGCTATGTGCTGCTGCCCATGGATAAAATTAGATTGCAAAATAGCAAACGCGACGAAGAAAAGTGAAGTTTAAGGGAAAGGAAAAGTGTGGAAGCAGCAGCAGCAGCAGCAACACCACCGAATGTAATTAGCATGCTAACGAGAACGAGAACGCAATGAACCGGCACGGAGGACAAACGAAAAATACCAAAAAAAACGTACTTACGCACACGTAGCAAGGTGACGAAAGCTCTCGCTTTCTAAGAAACTTCGGTCGAAAAAGCGAAAGTGAAATTCGTCGTGCAGGGCACCATTTCTTCAGTAAGAATCGGACAAAAAAACCGTGAGAAAAGAAATCGAAAACCATAACTACATTCGCGGGGTCGTTGTGTTGAGATTAAAAAACTTTCTCAACCAACCTCACACAGTTGTAAGAAGGTTAACGTTCCCTGGCACACAGGATTCATTCCATTCTAATACTTTACGACGCTAAGAGATACTGATGGATTAGGGACGCAATATGAAAAAGCTTTCTTTCACCGCGTAGAACATAAATCCAATCGTTGTAAAGCGAGCGAGAGAGAAGATGATCACTAAAAGATATGCCAGTGGACCGTGTCGAAGACGATGGGAAAAGCGTAGTAACCGGCTTCCTAACCGGAAGGAAGGATGTTCACGCGAATCATGGCGGAACGTTTCGCCATTTTCCCAGCATTCACGCTTCCCGCTCGATTGGGAATCGAAACGTAACACAAAAGCCAATAGAGTCAGCAGTTGCATATTTGGGTCACAGGATTCAAAGACCCCCATCGTCGAGGATGATGAGCGGCAAAGACTTGTTTTTCCAGCATCCATTCTTCCTCGTCAACCGATACGCTACGAGCACGGGTCACAAAACCTTTAAAGTCGATCTAGGATAATGAGATAAGTGCAGACCATCGTGATTCCGTTCCGACCGAAACACCGTACCACTGTTAATGTCCTCGACGAAATGCTTTGGGAGGAAACGCTGTTTTTATTACGCTTCGGGGACGATTATGTCGTCCTAAACGACCTTTCCTCCGTTTCTAAACAATGCTCTCATTCTATTTACAGCGTTCCTGATGTACTTCTTCCTCAATAGCTATTTCGCCTGGTTGAACATGGTCATGGCTAACGTATGGAAATTGACAGTGTAAGTATGGCATCCCCGAGAGGTATCTCCACCACTGGAAGCCAGTGTTTGCATTGATTAATCGGTTTTATCCATCCTTTCTTTCGCCATCCTACTCGGTACGCTCGTGCTTGGGCATTTGTAGTGCACGCCGATGGAAGATCAGAGAACGATCCTGGTACATCCTGAACCACATCTACGCCACCACGGTCGCCGTGACGTTAACGGCCATGGTCTACATTTATCACAGCCGGTATCCGACCCTTGGCGAGATCTCCTGCTGGTTCCGAAGTGAGTTTTTGTCCCCCCTTCCGGTTAATGGAATCCGTCCGTTTCTGATTATTTTCCTTTCCAACAAACCACCACAGCCGAACGGGAGCAGTCGTACTTCGTCTATTTACCGCTGAGCGTGATGCTGAGCATCAACATTTTTCTCTTCGTCTGGACGAGCCTGCATCTGCATGCGAGCGGCGACGACATTAGCCCGGACCGGAAGAAATCGCTCCGGTACAAGTGCATGCTGTACTTGAAGCTGTTCCTGCTGTCCGGCCTGATCTGGGTGTTTGAGATTTTGTCGTTTCACATGAGCGAAGGTTTGGTGCCCCAGTCCTGGTTTTGGATTATCGTCGATTCAGTCAACTGTCTGCACGGCGTGCTCATCTTCTTCGTATTGATCGTGTGGCGGCAGCGCATCAAACGCGAGCTGGCCAACCGGTGGCTGTTCTGCTTCCGTGCACCGGCACGCTGGGCCGAACTGAAAGACGACGAACAGGAGCATCTGCACGAGGAAGGTAGGTTCGATGGTGGTGATGGTGATTGTATTAGAACCCACGGCATATTGATTGGTAATGGCCACATGCCATTCCACTGCGTATGGTAACTGTCTAAACAAACCTCGTTTTTTCTGTCGTTCCCACACGAACAGGGCGCGATACGGGGAAGTATGATCTTATCATCAAGTAAACAGAACAGCTTACGAAATAGCGCAAACCCCATCGAAAAACACCGTTGGACTCATCGTGGAGACACCTGCCATCTGGCAGCAAAAGTGTTGTCGACATACGCACCTACCATAATCGGTGACCTCATTCGCAAAAGGGTTAGGTGAACAGTCAAGCGCTGGAGTCGTTAGGCAGAGAACCCCGCGCGTGTCCGTAGACCATCATTTTACACCCAAGCGGTTTCCCAAACGAGTACCCATCGAACATGTGGAGATGATTTTTATCGCATTCGTATCGGTGGTTGGACAAACACATATAGTTATCGCGCAACATTGTTAAGCGTAGGTTTACGATTCTAGAATTAGGTGCAATGTTGCAGAAGTTGATGAATTTATACTGTACACAGATATATATAGAGAGAGAGAGAAAGAAGAGAAAACCTAGTTATTGCAATTGCGTCAGGAGTTACTTTATCCATTTTGCTACTGCTGCCTTGCTAACTCCCCACTGCACCGTGTGCGGTGGCGAGATTGAGGTGATGCCTAAGTCTGTTAATGAATTTACACACAGGCCAACTATTGCCGGTTAGATAATGCGAAAAGTTTGAACTATAATAAACTTTTAAACAGCAAAACTTTGCCACCCGCTAGAATTCATTCTAATATCACAAAGAGTACTGTCAGGACGAACGGTAGTACTTTTAGAGGACGAAAAGTGCTGATTCAATATCAGGTGACCTTTCCTTTTTACCATGCACAGTAAATAACTTCCGAATTAAGCTCCTCGCTGTAGCTGTTCATAGCCGGGATTGGATGGGATACCAATTCCGCATGATAGCTAACAATGGCACAGAGCTGTTGCCAACCAATATCATCATCCGCTATGTCAAGGACGAAATAGTCATCCAATCGCACGCCGTTGAATGTGGACTAGTAGCAGCAGTGGGCACACCATCCTGGCGGAATAGGATAGGGGAGCAACATTATACAATCATTGCAATAACCAACTTGCGGAATGATTGCGATGAGCTAATCCTGATTTAAGCAAATCCCTGTAAGCCCGATTACCACTAAATGCAAACGATGCTCGCTCCATAGGTTTCTAAACTTATTCCACTCACGGAACATTTTCTTTTTTAGATTTAAACAATAAAAATCGTTAACTAGTATATTCTATACTGTGAATTTCTGTTTAAGGATTATTTATTTTTTCATAGTTGAATTTAAAATCCGTTAACCCATCCAACGAAACATGCAATGATATCACCACTTCATAATTCCTATTTAATTCAGGACATTCGTTCCAAATAATTTCAGAAACATAAACATCAATTAATTATTCTACACTCTGTCCAACACATAAAGTAGTTAGATTCGATGGACAAAATCAATAAATTACTATTTTACTGCTGGAAAATTTACCTCATAGTGGATCATGTTTTTTTTTAATTATGCAAATTCAATGGAAACCATTAAAAGCGTCAGATAATTCAGAAGCATCATCCAAGGTCGTTGCTTCCAATTTATGCAATACATAATTCGCACACTGCAATTATTAAAATTCAAAAGCTCTGGATAGAGTGTCCTGCAAACTCAATGAATTATAGAACTTGTGCTGGTAGTGAGTAATACAGTGGATTTCAATCTCATTTCATTTCAGCTACATGGACTAATGGAAAGATTGAATATAAATTAACAAAAAAATGCACGTTTATCGGTTATACATTTACATTTTTATACCCCACGAACAAAATATAACCGATATTTCAAATTGCTATAATTATGGAGTACCGCACTAGGTATCATAAACAACGTCAAGTTCAAATTTTCAGCCTGTTTATGCTAGCACGAGTACAATACTTCTACGATCAAACAGCCATCTGCGCCACACGCTTACAGGGTTCTTTAGAGATAAATCTTGATTAGTTTTTTCAACTTTCAACAGTGTTTTCATGAAATCTACAGGAATTTATCCTGCTACAAAAACTCCATGTAGAAACCACCTCACTAACAAACCATTGCACAACCAAAACCCCTTTTTTCCAGCGAAACACGTTTATATCTTGTTAATCTAACCTAACGATGCGTGAACTGATTCGAGCACCCCTGTAATCTCGGACGAAGCTTGTGCGTGCTGTTGGTTTGTGCGTTGCCTACTTGTTTGCCGGTACCGAGTGTGTTTTTAGCCTTTCTCGGTGTTGCCGGACCCCGTATTTTCAACGCAGTTATCGCATATAACACAGGCAAAACGAAACAAGTGAGTCACCGGTAGTTATTTAGCTGTCGACGGTTTCGCGGCCGCAGTTCCGTGACTGGTGGCACTAATAAAACGGCCACACAAATATGTGTATATTCCATTTTTTGGATTCGTAAAAGGATTTGCCAAAAATGTATGGAAAAAATCGGAAAGGCCAGAAATGTGTGTATGTGTGTTCACTGGTAGCCACCTCGTACCAATGTGCCACGAAGTGTAATTTCCCGGCTGTGTAAATGAGTGAGAAACAGCCAAAGCAAAGCGTACAACCAAGCTTAGGTGCTGGGGAGTATAGGAACGCAGCAAAAACGATGCCTATCAAAATGGGTTTCGGTCTCGTAGCACCGGTTTCTGTTTTTTCTCCTCGTTCCGTAGTGTTGGCATGCACAGTGGTGCTGTGGTGTGTGTGTTTGTATGGTGGTGTGGCATCTGGTTTTGGGAAAGGAAATTCATAATGAGCCCTGGCTGTGGGACTCTACGCGTCCAGGTGAAACGCTCGCGCTGGTTTAACCGTGTTTGTGTTTGTGTGCGGTTCTGTTTTGTGTTAGCAGCGCAACGACGGAAATACATAGCTGTGCCTGCGACACATATCAGAAGAAAGTTTAAGCGATGAAATACGCTTAAAATAGTGCAAACGTGGGTCGCCTACTTGAGCCAAGGAAAAAGTCAAATACAATGCAAGGAAATCGGTAAACGATACGCAGTATTGTAAACAACGTGCGAGAGAAACCATATCAACCATTGCGCGATCCGCGAGAGCTTCCGCCGTCCAACATCCGGGGGAGCGCAAGCAAAGAAATAAAACGCATGAAAAAGAAACCACACACGCTGCCGGGCGTAGGAGTGCCCCGTGTTCAACTGTGGCCAATGTGAAGGAAGCGAAAAGTTATGTGTATTTGTTACCAAGTCACAACCGGTGGAATTGCACGGTTGAGTGCAAACAAACACACGCACACACATGCAACGCCATGCACTTGGTGACCGCGTTGCGCGCGGATTATTATGCCGTCAAAGCACAAATGGTGTATAGCCGCGTAGTTATGAATCTCTGTTGTGTGTTTTTGTTAGTCCCTGCTGTTTGTTCCTGCACCTGCCGCAGTGAATAAGATTGTTTTCTTTTTTGTAGGTTCAAGAGTAAACGACCGGCGTTGTGTTTGTCATTTTCGATCGTACCACCGCAACATGACGTCATAGGATTTGTTGGTGGATTAATCACGGTCATCATGTCGATCACGATGTGTCTGTCGTATAAGCAAATCTATTGCCCGTAACGATTTAGCGACTAGTGACATCGATTGGTGACAAATCGATGCAATAGCATCACTCACGCTCGATCCCTTCAAGATTCCTGCAATCAATTTGCGCCCACCACAAACGAAAATTGGCCAGTGGTGAACAATCTCTTTAAAGTGCCACTACACTGAACCACACGTGGAATGAGTAAGGGTTGGCTGTATGGTATATTGAGCCAGTCTTTCCCGTATATACGTATGGTATGGCGCTGGTCTTTTACACGGCAATATCGCGTGTCGAATGCCATCTAGAACGTTCCTCCGAAGTAACAACTGAATTTCCAGCACCGTAACGTGGTATAAATAAGTCTAGTAAGCCATTATAGGGCCGGCAAGACCTAGCAGTTTCCCGAGAAGAAGTATTTTACAATACCAAAAAGGCTTCAAAACCTTATACTACGAACAAGTGTTAAGATATCTAAGATTTTTTCCCCCATCAGCTTCCAGTCAACAAAAAAATGTCGCATAAACATGAAAATTCTAGACAAAAATTCATCTAATCATTAGTTATGATGTGGTGACTTCGGGGACCATCTTCTATAAGTCAATCCAGATTTTGAAATACGCTGATGAAATAGACTTCATTGATTTGAGGCTCTCCTACGTAGCAGAAGCTTAACAAAAGATTGAGTAAGCAAACGGCACTGAACCTCGGGTTGGAGATTAATAACAAAAAAAAACCAAAATGGTGGTGGCACCACCAGCGATCCTGCTTACAAATACTGAATTACAGGTGATCGTACCTTTGAAGTTGTCCAAAATTTCACCTAGTTAGTCAAAAGTTACTACCCACCGCAACATAGACGTTGGTACGATCCTAAGAAAACTTCTCCACTCAAAATACCTGTCGCGTCCGAAGGAAGCTGGTACTGTATAGAACTTCTATAGTCCCAGTACTCACATACGCCTCTAAGACATAGACTCTTTTCAAAACTGACGAAACCTTCTCTTAACCGCATGACCCCGTATGTTATGCCATGAGAATGGCACCGGATGATCCAACCGCTAAAGTCCTTTTGGGACGTCTACACGGACAGAGACGTTGTAGGCTGAAACTGAGAAGGAGTGATGACGATGTTTACACAAAAAAATAATCTTAGATTGCTCAACCCTGGACGAAGAACCTACGAGACGCTCTCAACGAAACCCGGCATCATGCGGCGTTTTTTTTCCATCTTTATGTTCACGCTTTTGTAGGCGACAATATTGCCATACCACACAGAGCTCAACTCACTGCTGGTATGCCCTGGTTAGCATAAACCCATGACGTTTATTAGATCGAGAAAACTTTTTTACCTCACATATTTTCGTATAATGCTGGGCGGGAGAACGGCACCTAATGGATACCAACGTGCACCGGAACCGGTTTATAGGTAGAAGATGCAAAACCTTCTACGAAGCATTTTTGTGCCTTCAAGCCGCCAAGCCAAGTGTGCTGAAAAATCCAGCATTTCACTCAAAATCTATACCGACGAAAAAAAAATACCACCAAGCTTCCGGTTTCGGTTTGATGACTGGTGGTTCAAGTTCTTCTCCAAGGAAGCATGTTATGCCCAGTAGAATGTCTGTGTGTCTGTGAACGTAGCACCGGGAATAAACATTGTTGACGAGAAATGCATTTTCAAGCATCAACGTTTCGATATGCCAAAAAACTATGCGTACAACATTTATGGATCTGCTTTCTGGTGGTTTGCCAAAAGAAAGGGCGGCGGCGGCGACTGATCGTCTTTTAAAAAGGCCTTCTGCTATGAAATGGCTTCTTCAACGAACCTGTTCGGTATAGACAGCGGTACCCTTACGTGGAGGAATTTTTTATGTTGGTACTTTAAGCATTACGTACATAATAAGGTCATTTTTGTTTGCGACAGTATTTGGTACAAAGTGAATGAGTCCTTGGAGCTTCCGGACTAATAAGATGATCATCATTCTGTACCGAGGTGTGAATTAATATCGTAAACTCTAGATAAGCTGAAGAGGCCATGAATTTTTTTACCATGGTTGTTAATGCCTTGTGGACAAATAAAATGCCAGGAGAAAAATGATTGGGACATGGAGTTCCAATTACTGCAGCAAAAGAAAAAGCAACATCTTCGGATACCTCCAGCAAGTCTTTTTAAATCGGTATTTTCACAATTCTTGTGCTGGTTTAAAGCACACATTTAGTGGTAATTTTCCTGACATTATAATTATGTGAAAACAGCTTCAGAACTTTTAATCCCAACATTCCTCACTTGAACGGAATAATCCAACCAGTCACATTTAAATGTTTGTCATTCAAAAAATGCTCGCAAGTCCCCTTTTTGTAGCACTACAAGCAACACATGCATATAATACCCACATCAATTAAAAGCGTCCCTTGTCGAAATAACTTTCTTCCATCCTCTGTTGTACGACTGTGAACAAAAAAGACAACGCTTTTGCACACTATCAATTGAGCATATTTTTACTCTCATTTTGCAAATTACCATCCTCAGTTTGCCCTACGGTTTTGATGTCCACTCCCCTATTGCGAAACGAAGCCAGGACAGCTGTTTACAAAAAGGTGAAATGTGACTACTGCTGGCGCTATTGCGGGCTTGACTTTTTTGGGGTTTTAAAATAGTACACATTAGGAATATCATCATCTCGTCCGTTCCGTTCGTTTGGGGCGCCAAACACACTATTAACGCTACAAGACAAAAATAAAAAAAAACACGAAACCCACATCAAGAGAAACCGCTAAAGAAGGGAGCCATACACATATGCACACAAACAGCACGGCAAAAGTATTTAAATTATCGTACGCCACGCCAGTATTCATGTGTGTTTAGTGAAAATAGACCCAAGCGCGAGGGTACCGCGGTACCACCAACAATCGTCATTTGCACAAAAACCTGACCACATACTTTGCCATGGTTTGCTGCCGCCGTATTCTTGTCGGGCTGAAAAAAGGTACATAAAAAAAGAAGGTTCCCCCCGCGCGAACGACACTAAAGAGTGTAAGGAACCGACCGAAAATTTCGGTTTGTACGTTCTCCAAACAGCAAAAAGCCACACAACATTGGCTTGCAGCAGCCTTGCTGTGCCTTGTATTGTCGGATGCGAGTCCTTCATGTTGTTCCCCAGTGGAAGTGTACGAACCCTACAAAGAAGATCGTAAACGAATTTTCTCTTATTTGCCTACTCCGTGTCACCACCGCCAGCCCCGACAGGGATATCTTGTCTGCAACAGGACAGAAAGTGCGAATATTGTCAAGAACGACAAAGGTGGGAGGCCATATTTTTTAAACTTATCCCTGCGTTTCTCTTGTTCGCAATTTACGCTCCATGGTATTTTGCACATCAAAACGTAACTTGCTTTACATTTCAAATGTTTCAACGCATAATTTGAACCTCATTTACCATTTCGTTTCCGACTGATGTTTGCTAGTTTTGAATATTCACTTTTCTCCATTTTATTATTGTTTATACAAACTTTTTATTGTATAAGCGTTTAAAGAATAAATAAACCACGAAGTTATGGTTAGAAGTAATATGCGAAACTGCTTATAAAATCCATCTAAATCCACCTGTTTATATGTAGTCCACGTGTACCACTGCATACAGCACCGGAGGAATACGCTTGCCCGCGAGAAATGCTCTCCTGCGCTGGGAATGGGAATGCAATGTAATCTGGCGGGATTTTCAAGTTCGTGACATAACCCCTTATTCATAAGGCAGTGGAGGGCACCTTCTGGGATTCGGCCCACAGCAGCCAGCCGAATGGTAAAACCAACAGCAACCAATTTCCTCTTCTTTTGCTGTGTTGTGTGTTGTGTTGTGCGGGAATGCAAATAAAAATGCAAACAGTCCAAGCGCGTGCTACCAGATCCGGAGAACTGTATCCACGTGATACATAACTCTGGGGGGGGCGTTGGAATAAAATTGCACGAGCGTGTACGTACGTACGGGGTCGCCACCGTAAAGCATAATAAATTTGTACCGATGGCAGCTGTAATGGAACGCGTTGTCGCCGCACCTGATCGTATACGTAAGTGTAGGTTGTGCTGAATGAAACCCAACCAACAGTCTGATCACATCCATCCTGCGAACAGCGTTTATTTCTGATGTGTTTAATTTGGTAAACGGCTGTGCTATTTTTTCGACGTTTGTTGTTAAATTGAATGCAAACGAAAGATATATTTTTAATACACCGAAATGCGCCGGAACCACGATCGACTGTTTGCAGTCCTTAAAGTCCTCGGTTCGGTACATGGAAGAAGCTTTTACCTCCATCACACTCGGCGGTGTCAACGTGGAGTAAAATAATGTCGTTCCTCTCCATAAAACGAAAGGCCGGAAAAGACCGAAAAACGCAAAATCTAATTTCCACCTTTTCTTATGAAACCGCTCCACCGTTGGAAGTGAAACGCCAAAGACTAGGAAAAGATGGAAAGAAATAGATACTACAGCGTCTGCCACCCAGCCAAGTGGGTTCCCTGTCACAGGATCAAAGAAAAAACCGTGGGCTTCTCGTGACCGTCGTTTTTATGTGGCTTTACGTATCAAGAGTTGCTTTTTGCTTGCTTTGGTGAGATCCCTAGCTCTGGGTTCCAAGGTTCCGTGACACGGCGTCACGTGATCAAGAGCAATATGAATGGTTCATTCAAAATCCTATAAAGCACATGTTGTCGTCGTACGCATATTTTCCAATTTTGCTGCTCGTTCGTCTAACGATTTTATAAAAAAAAGGAAACACACACTGTCAACGTTAGTTAAATCGATCGCTCTGGGGATCTGCCCAAGCTATAATATATGAGCACACACGATAAAATTAGTACAAAAAATAGAAAATTGGATCTATTTTGCGGTATGAAAAAAAAAATCAATAACTTACTTCAGCGCACACCGGATAATCGAAATGAAGATTTTGTGGGGCAAAAAGAAGCTATACCAGTAGGAAATGTGTCCCTGTGGGTAGACGACGTGTAGCAAGCAAGTGTACGGTAAAGCGATAAGCACATTTTCCAAATCATCGTTTTAATAAAGCGCAGGGAAACAATCGCGCGTTTGGGTATGTGTCGTATGCTATAAGCGGGACCAACGTCTACGACTATGGCTACGCTTCCAGCCATATTCTGGCCGCTTTATTGCTTTTGCATGCAAATGACTCTATCTGGGAGTATATGATCCTTCCGTGTCGTTACTTTTTACGATGCCACTTCACGCTCGCTAGATGCAGCTGAACTTGGAATAAATCGAATGAGTTTGATGCTTTTAGGTTAATACGCATGAAATCATCGTTTGCTAGGGCGAAATCTCCAGGAGCCAGCCTTACTTCCTCGTCGTTGTTATGCTTGACACAAAACGTTCCGGATTTCATCGCACTAAGCGCCGTATAAACGGTCACTAATAATCACAGCCCTCAGAACAGAACAAAAAGCTTCTTTCACCCACATGATGTGGCGCACACGGCGGTAATAAAGCAAAACCGGTGACAATTAATCTTCATCAGGATAGATCGACCCAAACCGGCATACACTACACACCCGAGTTTTGCAGTATAAACGTAGCGGACATGGTAAAAGAGATAAAAAGAAAGGAACAACACATGACACACAACACGCCCCGGTAACGAAATATTCTATGAACCTAGGAAATGTCTGTGTCCTGAAGCTTTGAAAGCGCCCATAGAGCACCAAAAATGTTTTTTGCGGGTCCATTGAATTGTGAATCTCAAAGCTTTGCCCTGACATCGGCCATCAACATACCGAGAAAACTGGCCGTCAACAGCAGTTAGAATTCCGTAGATTATTGCTCCAGCTTCAACCAGCAATAGAACGGCTACAGTATTCTTCTTACCGTTCGAAAACAAAAAGTAAATCAACGGACGATGGATGAGGGAAGAAAACTGCGCTGGAATTTATGACCTTCGAGAGCGATGCTGCTCGGTTTGCAGAATCACACCCAACCAGCCTCCCCGGAGACACAAACACACACACGCACACTACACTGTTCCACTTTGGCCACACTCCATGTTGTGATGTGGTGTATCAACGATGATCAGCAGCAGCACCAGCAGCAGCATATTAAGTATTGCGGGATGAATATTAATGTTGTGCCATTCATCCTTCAACGGTTTTCATCTTTTAGCATTCATACACGGAATGACGGGGTCCCCACAGCTACTGTTTCCAATATTTACTATTCCATCCAGACAGTATTCTTCGAACTTTTGAAGATATCAAATCTGTTTCGTTTGATATTGCCCGGTCGTCTGTGGCACAAACATATATTGATCGTCTATTTTCCCAAAAATGCTTCTCTAGATAATAAATTCAAAAGCGAACTTTTAAGGTTCGTCCATTCGTTCGTCCTCCGCAGAACGGTGCAGCACCGGAGGGTATAGGGTGATCAAATCACAAACCCGTTATTGTTTTTATTATCGACAGGCTCATTTCTGCACCAAAGCCGGTACTAATACTTGTCTCCTGTACCTTATCGGGAAAGACACACCGGTCGGATGGTTTGATCGCCCGTCGCAGGACAGAATTCCGTCAGACCAGTTGGGAGAATGTTCGATTAACATTGCCGTCCCTTTCGTCTTTCTCATCGACTGCTTTAAACATTCTACCCCCTCCCCTTCACGTCCCAAAAAGCATCGATGTGGGTCGGACAGGGTGTACACAAACGGTTCCTTCTTGTCCCAAGCATTCAATCGGCGACGACATCGGGTGCGTTCTTATCATCACGTACGCATCTTTCGTCACAAAGAGAAGAACGCAGCGCACCAGCACCATTCATTCCTGGGCAGACGCATCATGAAGCACCGGCTCAGCATTGGCAAGATAAAACGGAATGCGAAAATATCTTCGAGATGCTACCGCTCTGCTTGGTTCGGTTAGGAGAAGGGACCACTAACTAGCACATAAAAAACACCCGGAAAGTTAAGAACGGATAGCAGCAGCCGCAGCACATCGTTCCCAAGGTTTGGATCGGAATCTGAAGCGCGCCGGCTCAGTTTGGACAGTATTTTGAGTGGCTGGAATTGCACTGATTCCATGTTTGGAAAGTGGTATAAATAACGGACCTTCCTTTAGTGGCCGCCAACTTACAAGCTGCAACGATTTATATCTGTATTTCATTTTCATCCCTTCATTAAAGCTTCTTCGCACGGCGCTGCGCGTTGTGTGTGGAGTACATAATAAACAAATTCTGTTCTTTGGCAAAGAAATCCAACCAAAGAGACAGCACGCGCACAATCATCGAATTACAAAATGGTACGGACCAACCAAGGAAAAAAGAAACGCATAATTAATAGACCCTCCACCACAATCATGGCATCCAGGAACCATTTCAGTGTGGAACGTAGTGGTGGGACATAAATAAGTAATATCTTCGCCTTAAATGTTGAAAGTATCTCAGCTTGCTCGACAAATCCGCACTGCTTTAACGATACCATCGCTAGGCAAATGACAAGCATCTAATCAAATACGGGACCAGAAACAGGACACGCAAATGGCCATCCGTTGAGAACCATCCCAACTCATTTATATACGGCCCACAAACGGCACCTAGAGCAAGCGGCTAAAATCTCTTCAATGACGCGCGGATGTGTAAGACAATCAACCAGTTTGAGTTTGCGTGTACTTTAGGCATTTGGATTTGCGTTGGCAAAAGTACATCCGACGCCCTCCGAACCTTGTATTAGCATAAAGGAGACATATCGTCGTGGTGCCCCCGCCCGTGTGTCAAAAGCCATTCATCAGTTTATCACGAAAGCTCGAGAAACAATGGACGGGCATTATTCGAGGCCTTGACAATTACAATAGCAACAACTATATTCTATGTGGTATCCCCGGATGGATTTACTTTAATTTAACCCGTTTCAATACCACTCGCTTCAAGTGTTCTCAGCGTCAAGTAATTACAAGGTGTTCGTTCATCCATCGTTTGCTTTCACGGTTTTGTGTGCGTATAACAGTTCCGAATATGATGTGATGATGATGCTTTTAGCAGCCCATATTCTCGTTAGTAAAATCGGCGTACAATCACGATAACCTTTTGCTTGACTTGGTAGAAGACTACACACGTGGTCGCGATTTGGGCAGACTGCTGGTAAGCAGCAGTGTAATCCTTTCGCCGTCATCGAGAATCCGCACGCCAGACGATCTGAGCTGGTGTTCTGCCATAAAACCACATCTTATTTTGATGGCGATGATAATGTGAATCACTTATTCTATAATGATCTCAATTTGTTTCCCCCACCGGGATGATGGAAGCCGGCGAACAGACAGCGCAAGAGTCGGGCGCACAGCATCACGCCCAACCCATGAACTGCTGCACACACGCCAAACCGCAACCTGAAGCTGGCAGAGAAATCTTTCGACTGCGGCAGGGAAAGGCATCCTGGTGTGGCGCAGCGGTGACCTGTTAGGGTAGTAGCTGTTGGGTGATGTCTGTTAAAAGCAGCATCTTCTCGCGTGTTTTTGTTTTGTTTCCCGTGCTGTGCCAGCAGTCAACGCATAAATAAAAGGAGAAATTCTGAAGCTCCCTCCGGTCTGTTAAAACTGGTGAAAAGGAAAAATGGAGCTGATGTCCCGGCTGCACTGGCTGCAGTCGCACGGTGTTTGTGTGTTGCTAGAAATTTATGTGCTCATGGGGGTAGAAGGTACATGGCTTTAATGAGCTGTACGTTTTTTTCTTTGGTCTCATTCCGAGCTGCGCGTGATCACTGAAAAGATCTACAAGTATTTCATACTGCAACGAATAGTAAAGGTTACAGCTGTAGTTTTGAACTATATGCTCTGACATGAATATGAAGCAGAAGTTATTATTCTAAGAAAAATGTATATTAAATCTCATTCAAGGTTAAATGAAAAGCGCCCACATAAAGATATAGCAGCAACACTGCTGTACAAGTCTGGCGTGTATGCAATTAAAAGCGACAATTGCTTTAAATTTTGCGGACGTTTACTGTTTAACTTGGCAAAACTTATTGAACTGTATTTGGCGGATATTTCCAGCTTCATTTCATATTTTTATTCATCTCTATTTCTAGATTTACACCTCACGCCCACAAAGAAACAATGACAATGAACCACAGCTAGCACCACTAGATGCCATCACATCTTATCGTTTTTTGAATGTTTCTGTTCTACCCGGGACCATATCATCCTTCTATAGACGTGGGGAGGAGGCAGACGCTCAACACTTTAGTAGTTTCCTAAAACAACTACTGGCCACTAACAATCTCAGACGTGCAACGTGAATCTCACAAACTTTCCTCATAATCCCCTCCACATCGAGGTGCCGCCTTTAGTGTGTCCTCCCCCTCTGTTGGCAGCCATTAGACAACGCGATCGATGCTAAAGATGCCAACACAACCAGCCCGAACAGCCTTCGCAATTATAGTCCTTTCCGTAATTGGGTCTACCCATACGACGACCACTTCACCCGTACGGATAAACAAATGCTGCGAGAAGTTTGAGGTCATGTACGATGGGAAGTGTACTGTCGCCGCCACGGTCAATGCGAGTAAGTATGCTGAACAAAACTCCCAAATCACGAAAGACTTGCCCGAAACAGCGCACAAAAAAAAGGATCCAGCGAAAAGCAAACTAATTAGTTTTTAAAGCGTGTGTCCCCCATACACAAGATGCCGTTTTCGTTTTAAATGGTTGGGTAAGAATAACCTTAAAAGATATCGTTTGTTTTAGGACGGCGAATGGTTTTAATCCCCGAAATAAAACGTAATGGTCCCCTTTCGGTTCGGTATTGGGCGAGAATAAGCAGGATAATGATACGTAGTATCTCGTTTTCTTAAAGGTTTGTGAATAATCCGTGAACCGATCGATGGAAACAATTTCTTGCATTTGCGGATCGATACAATCATACTCGAAAAAGCATTTAATGATATTCCACGGAAAGTAAACAGTTAGGCCTTAATTTAATGCCAGATTCCCAATAAAGGATAATTGATCTGCAAGGCTCAAAGCTTTGCGATTCAATATTTATTTGAGTCCTTTCAAACAATCGGAAAAATGAATACTGTGGTCGATAGTATCGTCGCTTACTGATAAACGATTTACCTGTATTCGCTCAAGAACGGGTCAACTTTACATTTCCTGGTTCATGGAAACCGTACTTTTGGCCACGGTTTTTACCGAACCGAAAGATGAAAGATTTATAGTCTCTGTAGTACCATCGGTTTTACAAGATAAATAGATGTCAGCGCTTGAACGAGGGGCCATAAGTAGCTTCTTCTAATGTTTGAGTGAGATCAAGAAGTTTTTCCTCCTACTCCTAATACTGTCAGCATCAGCCGCTTTTTCGTTCGGTTTTCCCCAACCGGTGGAAATCTATTCAGCCATCCTGCACAGTAGATTCATCCATCAATAAACCACCAACGGTAATAATAGATTTAGCGCTATGGGTATGATTTATTCCAGGAGCTCAATCATACTTCAAACAAAACACCAACGATTAGGATGAATATCATGGCTCCTTTGTACTTCTCTCCTGCTGCTTGAGCCTTATTGTAATGACACGTATCCTAATACTCAAATACCTGCTAGCATCCTCAGCCTGTGAAGGATAATACACGGTGGGAAAACTGTAAAGCTTTAAAGCCTACATCCGTACCATCGAAGCGGTAGCTTAATCGAAATTCCATTTCATCCTAACCTCCTGCTAACTTGAACATGATTGCATTCGATTCTTGTGTGCCTTTTTGTCGACGAGTAGAAGAACACACAAGTGTTCCTGTGTCCCTGTTTTCAGATCGGAGAAAAGCGATACGCTTTTACTAGTTTCGAGCAGGGAAAGAATTCTTTCCATTCTACAACACGTCAGAGGTTGATGTTGTGCTGCGTTTTGGAAAAGACAATTGGTATACTACTCGCATGGATCGATTTTAGGGCAGCGTGCCAGACCTATCACACGTATGGGGAATGTATGATGGGGACAGAGAAAATAAAACATAATAGCAACATTACAACATTCAATTGTGCAACTGAAATGCAACACTCCTGTAGAGGATGTCGATTGTTGCAATGTATATACATATACGGTACACCTGACGACCGACCGACCGACGGGGGCCGTACGTGACAGAACTAAATTGAGGACTTCGAACGTGTAGCTCACTCGCACTCCAAAGAGACCCATTTTTCATCAACACACTCATTTTTCCTTCTCCTTTTTCCCACTTTTTCCACACCAGCCGTATGGAAGCCAGAGTTTATCGGGCGAAAAGGCGAACGAAACGTGCAGGTCGACAATTATCGTTTCGTCATCGGTTTGCCGGACTGTGGCACCAAGCAAAAGTTCACCATCTACGAATATCACGATGTACGGTATCCTTTTTTTGCCGTTTTGGAGGCGAAGGTGATGTTGTGTTCCGTTTCAATGTTTCATCGTTCCACCCTTTTGCACCTCTCCGATTCCATTTCAGAGCTTCGACAAATTGATTCTCTTTCCGGACGGTCAACTGCGGCCCCTTATACTGCGACACGATCACAGCAAGGTACAGGGCAGCATAGGAAGCTATCTCGATGAGGATTATATCGATGCCGGTGACAGCAATGTTCCGCTGCTTCAGTACGACTACGCGCAAGGGTTGTACTGTATGGATCGGGCCATCGGTAGTGGTGGGGAAGGAGGGGGCGAACTGATGGAGGGTTTGATAGCGAAGGTGTGCTCACCGAAGGAGGAGATCCACTGGACGGACAGTGATGTGATGCTGCGAAAGATCATTAACCCAATCTGCCATGGGCTGGCGATGATAATACTGCTGATCGTTGCGATCATTTACTTCGTCCTGCCAACGTTGCGCGACCTGGTTGGCAATATGGTGACAACGATCACGATGTGTTTGATCGTGAGCCAGGCGGCCGATCTGGTGCGCATCTTCACTGAGTTTAGCAATCATGTAAGCTTCCTGATAGCGGACCTGTTTTTCTACGTCAGCCTGCTCGGTGCATTCTTCTGGCTAAATGCGATGGGCTATTACATCTGGAAGATGTTTCGCACGCGCAACGTATTTCTGCGTGTTAGCGATGGCCGCAAGTATTGCTGGTACTCGGGCTACGCTTGGGGATGTACGGGAACGATGGCAGCAATTGCTGTGTTTGCCCACTTCTTCCTCGATCTTCCCGGAAGCAGTAGCGGTATTAGCAGCGCCAGCAGTGGCACGGAAAGCCATCATGCATCACGGGAAAGCTTTTTCGAGGGACAGGACAACATCAGCTGGCTAGGCATTGCCGTGTTCTTTACGCCGATTGCGTTCATTATCATAGTGAACATTTTCTTCTTCGTCACTACGTTGCGCTTCATCAATCGGATGCATACGTACGGACGCATTCATCACAAGCTACGGTGCAGCTTCGTTATGTTCACACTCATCTTTGCCACCATGAGCGTCGCGTGGCTGTTTCTCATACTATCGTGGCTACATTTTGATGGATTGCTGTACATGCACATCATCGCGAATGCATTGCAGGCACCCTGCATCCTTTACATCTGTGTGCTGCGCCAGAAGCATGTGACGTTCCTGGTGAAATCGTGCTTCCGCGATCAGGCACCCCAAACTACGGAGTGGGGCGACGAGATGACGTACATGAACGGTGGCGATTACTAATTGTTAGTGGGTGCGCGGCGGATTGTAAACAGATCGTGCACAATCAATGTGCACTGTAATATTCGATTTCAACTTTCAAACACATGATCCTCAGAAGAATGAATCCGTTTGATATTATTTGCACAACATTAAAGACAATGTGAGTAAGAAAATGTATAAGCGATAAGAGGGGGAGGAAACAAATCGTCCACTAAATGCATCCATTGGAGACCGTCCCCATTGGCTGTTCGTACAGCAAAGTGTAAACACACAAAAGTGTTCACTTCTCTGAGCTGTGTACGAACAGGCAAAACAGCAGAATCTCAGGCCCCGTATACACATGTGCTCTTCCAGGCTTCTAAATTCCAGTCTTCAACAGCTAAGCATAGGGCAGCAAAGCATAGTCATAGTTTTTACGCGCAACGATAGTATAAGCACCGCTATTAGTCATACAAAGTGTAACAAACAAACGAACAAAAACACACCAATCAGCTGCACAGTTTCTTCCTGCACAGTAATAAGACAGACCGTGCTTATTATGGGCCGCTTAGATGTAGGTAAAGTAAAAAAAGAGGAATATTTGTAAAAAAAAGAGATGAAGTAGTAAGATAACTTTTTAAATTTAACAATTGGTGCAGTTGTACTTCAACACAACCGACAGTGTCTTACCGGTAATTTTGGCGTAACAATACGTATAGGTTTACACGAACTTAAGCTTTCAAGTCGCGGCATCGAATGATATAAGTGTTTTTTTTTTCGTTAAATTTAAACATCCCGTGTAATAGATGAATAAGCTTAAAATAGCTATTAAAAAGTACTGATACAACATGAACCCCAACAGCCTCTATTTATTTTACCAGCGTTTACGTTTAACAATGAACCAAACTTCGATGTCACGATGACAATTAACTTTCATTAACTATTGCCTAAAGCTATTGAAACTTTAATTTAATTTAATTATGCTTAAACAAATCTTCTATAAAGATTTTGGCAGCCCAGCGGCCTTACGGCAGTTAACGAACACCTTTGCTATGGTTGTCTTACAAATAAATGTTTAAATTTTGTTGGTTTTTTCAAAGCATTTGCGATCAGTTTCAATTCCAGGTGCAACATTTTAGTTTCTGCTGAGCTCATAGGACTCTCTTCGAGCAACGTCGATTGTCAAAAAATTATCTTTCACAAGCGCCGTCAGCCGCTAGTTACAAGTGTTTGTCGCATGAACAGTGATTTCTGTAGAACAATCTTCATCTTGCCAAGGATATCTTTCACCATTAAAACCATTATAAAATCACCAGACAGTAAAGACACTATAGATGAATGGAGCCTTAAACACCCAAAGCCTCTATAAAAAAATAATAAAAAAAAACAATAAAGCCTCCGTTACCTCACCAATTTCTGATGTGTTACATTAGGACAACACTGTTGGGTTCCCGGTGTATTCCTATACTTCAACAGAAATAAGATGATGTTGTAAAACTCGAAGCATTTTTAATCAATCATCAGGAAGTACGTATTTGCAACGTTTTTTCTCATAAATAAACCTCATACAACGACCATAAAGCTACAGTTTCTCGACTGTTTTGCTGGCTGTAGCTTCAATCCAACTTCATCTTCTTCTCTAGCTCTACAACCTAAAGAGGTTTTGGCCTGCCAATGCTGGCTTTTGTTGACTTCGTTTTATCCATAGCTGGATAATCAGTTCTGATTACAGGGAGGCAGTCTGGACCGGATTCGATGCCCGTTCCACTCATGTGCAGACGCTACCACCGCTGCTACATGATCAATACCTGCTAAACAACTGGTATTGTTTATAAAAGGCATGATATAGATACGTTAGTCGCATTTTCAGAAAAACTTCACCTTTTCAAGCACCGTTGCATTCTGTTGTCTCAGTAGACCAAAATGTGGATAATGTTTATCAATCGTCAAATTGCATATTGCCTGAACGATTCCTTTCATAATATTTCTAACAGCCAACGTTTGTGTTGGTTTAATGCTCCATTTTTGGCTATCCAAACAGCTCTCGCACATTTGAACGCCTAAGGGCAGTTAAAAAAAAAGCCCCCAAACAATTACATTGTCTGCGTTGCATACAAATTTGCTACATACACCCTCCAGGGGTTAGAAACATACGAAAAGGATAGAAGCACTTCTCTCAACGCAACATTAAAAAGACCTATCTTACAATATTATTGCTGGTCGGTATCCATTTCCCAGCGTACAGTAACAATAGAATAAAATGAAAAAAACGACTCACCTGAGCAAACAAATTCCCTTCTTCACGGCGGACCAGCGACGACAGGGAGCACCGTACGACAACATGGCAATCGTCCATGACGGTATTGAAAAATCTTCTCGTCGGTAACAGTGCCTCTAGATCGATCAAAAACTCTACGAACCTCTCACAGTAGCGCACCGTTTCCTCGCACACCGGCCCATCCAACGGGATGGTCTCGAGGATGCGGATAAATTTGATCATTAGATTCTGCAAAAAGGAACGCTCCCAGCCGAGCTTTTCCTTCTGTTCCGGTTTATCCCTTTTCTGTAACTTTTTCCAAAACTTGCGCCATTCCGGTATCTGGTTTAGCTCCTGCTCCCGTCGCTTCGGCTGCAGGCATGCCCACATAGCCAACGATACGAGCCTCTTCGCCTGGTTGCGACATATTTCCACCTCCATGCTGTTGAAGCAATGGTTCAAAAACACTAGCAGTGCCGTCTGCTCACGCATCGTGCCCGGTGTTACGGGACACTCGTCGATACACGCTTCCAGCACGCGCTGGAAAAAGTCCGCAAACAGGTCACCATTCTTTTCGAACACTTGCCACACTTCCACCTTTTCACGGAACTTTTCATTCACCATCGCCACTATCGACAGGAGATGAGCACGGCTCGCACCCTGCCCATTAAAGTTGGGCCACAGATAGTTTTCCAGGTACTGGCTAAACTCCAGCATCATGATCCGGCGCAACGAATGGCGCGAATCGCAAATTTCTTTCCGATAGATATCTTCTATTATTTGCGCATTGTACGCTTCGTGCGCGCTTGCTGTATCCGGTGCCCAGAAACGGTTCGCAAGCTATAGGGGGATACAAACGGGCCGGTCAGTAATGCATTTGGAACGCGATAAACAAACCGAAGGTGGGTTTTTGTTGGTTGTACTTACGAAGGTTATTTCGTCGGCGTTTATTTGCGAAATTGTGATCGCACCCTTGGGAACGGGCTTATCCTGCAATTGAGTTTCATCTTGTGGTGCCATCTTTGCAATGAAATAAATGAACACAGCAACTTTATACTCCACTAAACACGAGGCTATTAGTACCGGCCGGCTAAATACGAAAAACTTGATAAAACGCGTCCGTACCGCACCACAAACACTGTACCAAAACAAACGGCGCTCGAAATTTGCTGCGCTTTTGTTTGACAGTAGAATAACGCATTCTTTTTCTACTAGATGGCGCTACCAACGCATATCGATCCTGCTAATATAAGCACCGCTATTAGTCATACAAAGTGTAACAAAGAAACGAACAAAAACACACCAATCAGCTGCACAGTTTCTTCCTGCACAGTAATAAGACAGACCGTGCTTATTATGGGCCGCTTAGATGTAGGTAAAGTAAAAAAAGAGGAATATTTGTAAAAAAAAGAGATGAAGTAGTAAGATAACCTTTTAAATTTAACAATTGGTGCAGTTGTACTTCAACACAACCGACAGTGTCTTACCGGTATTTTTGGCGTAACAATACGTATAGGTTTACACGAACTTAGGCTTTCAAGTCGCGGCATCGAATGTAATAAGTGTTTTTTTTTTAGAAATAAAACATATCGTTAAATTTAAACATCCCGTGTAATAGATGAATAAGCTTAAAATAGCTATTAAAAAGTACTGATACAACATGAACCCCAACAGCCTCTATTTATTTTACCAGCGTTTACGTTTAACAATGAACCAAACTTCGATGTCACGATGACAATTAACTTTCATTAACTATTGCCTAAAGCTATTGAAACTTTAATTTAATATTACACTTCTAGCTGCACTATTACGATTTTATATTTATTTTATACCAAAAAATCTAATCCTACACAGTACAGTAGTTTGGTAGCGTGTGTCCCTCGTGTGGCTTCGACATTAAGTATGGAACATAAAGTACAATCGATGCGTATCGACTAAATTAAACAAAACAGAAATTGTTAAGCGGCACAAAACAGTTTTTTAAAATAGCTATTAAAAAGTACTGATACAACATGAACCCCAACAGCCTCTATTTATTTTACCAGCGTTTACGTTTAACAATGAACCAAACTTCGATGTCACGATGACAATTAACTTTCATTAACTATTGCCTAAAGCTATTGAAACTTTAATTTAATTTAATTATGCTTAAACAAATCTTCTATAAAGATTTTGGCAGCCCAGCGGCCTTACGGCAGTTAACGAACACCTTTGCTATGGTTGTCTTACAAATAAATGTTTAAATTTTGTTGGTTTTTTCAAAGCATTTGCGATCAGTTTCAATTCCAGGTGCAACATTTTAGTTTCTGCTGAGCTCATAGGACTCTCTTCGAGCAACGTCGATTGTCAAAAAATTATCTTTCACAAGCGCCGTCAGCCGCTAGTTACAAGTGTTTGTCGCATGAACAGTGATTTCTGTAGAACAATCTTCATCTTGCCAAGGATATCTTTCACCATTAAAACCATTATAAAATCACCAGACAGTAAAGACACTATAGATGAATGGAGCCTTAAACACCCAAAGCCTCTATAAAAAAATAATAAAAAAAAAACAATAAAGCCTCCGTTACCTCACCAATTTCTGATGTGTTACATTAGGACAACACTGTTGGGTTCCCGGTGTATTCCTATACTTCAACAGAAATAAGATGATGTTGTAAAACTCGAAGCATTTTTAATCAATCATCAGGAAGTACGTATTTGCAACGTTTTTTCTCATAAATAAACCTCATACAACGACCATAAAGCTACAGTTTCTCGACTGTTTTGCTGGCTGTAGCTTCAATCCAACTTCATCTTCTTCTCTAGCTCTACAACCTAAAGAGGTTTTGGCCTGCCAATGCTGGCTTTTGTTGACTTCGTTTTATCCATAGCTGGATAATCAGTTCTGATTACAGGGAGGCAGTCTGGACCGGATTCGATGCCCGTTCCACTCATGTGCAGACGCTACCACCGCTGCTACATGATCAATACCTGCTAAACAACTGGTATTGTTTATAAAAGGCATGATATAGATACGTTAGTCGCATTTTCAGAAAAACTTCACCTTTTCAAGCACCGTTGCATTCTGTTGTCTCAGTAGACCAAAATGTGGATAATGTTTATCAATCGTCAAATTGCATATTGCCTGAACGATTCCTTTCATAATATTTCTAACAGCCAACGTTTGTGTTGGTTTAATGCTCCATTTTTGGCTATCCAAACAGCTCTCGCACATTTGAACGCCTAAGGGCAGTTAAAAAAAAAGCCCCCAAACAATTACATTGTCTGCGTTGCATACAAATTTGCTACATACACCCTCCAGGGGTTAGAAACATACGAAAAGGATAGAAGCACTTCTCTCAACGCAACATTAAAAAGACCTATCTTACAATATTATTGCTGGTCGGTATCCATTTCCCAGCGTACAGTAACAATAGAATAAAATGAAAAAAACGACTCACCTGAGCAAACAAATTCCCTTCTTCACGGCGGACCAGCGACGACAGGGAGCACCGTACGACAACATGGCAATCGTCCATGACGGTATTGAAAAATCTTCTCGTCGGTAACAGTGCCTCTAGATCGATCAAAAACTCTACGAACCTCTCACAGTAGCGCACCGTTTCCTCGCACACCGGCCCATCCAACGGGATGGTCTCGAGGATGCGGATAAATTTGATCATTAGATTCTGCAAAAAGGAACGCTCCCAGCCGAGCTTTTCCTTCTGTTCCGGTTTATCCCTTTTCTGTAACTTTTTCCAAAACTTGCGCCATTCCGGTATCTGGTTTAGCTCCTGCTCCCGTCGCTTCGGCTGCAGGCATGCCCACATAGCCAACGATACGAGCCTCTTCGCCTGGTTGCGACATATTTCCACCTCCATGCTGTTGAAGCAATGGTTCAAAAACACTAGCAGTGCCGTCTGCTCACGCATCGTGCCCGGTGTTACGGGACACTCGTCGATACACGCTTCCAGCACGCGCTGGAAAAAGTCCGCAAACAGGTCACCATTCTTTTCGAACACTTGCCACACTTCCACCTTTTCACGGAACTTTTCATTCACCATCGCCACTATCGACAGGAGATGAGCACGGCTCGCACCCTGCCCATTAAAGTTGGGCCACAGATAGTTTTCCAGGTACTGGCTAAACTCCAGCATCATGATCCGGCGCAACGAATGGCGCGAATCGCAAATTTCTTTCCGATAGATATCTTCTATTATTTGCGCATTGTACGCTTCGTGCGCGCTTGCTGTATCCGGTGCCCAGAAACGGTTCGCAAGCTATAGGGGGATACAAACGGGCCGGTCAGTAATGCATTTGGAACGCGATAAACAAACCGAAGGTGGGTTTTTGTTGGTTGTACTTACGAAGGTTATTTCGTCGGCGTTTATTTGCGAAATTGTGATCGCACCCTTGGTTTGCTTTTTTGTATAATAAATAAAACTTTCGATAGCTATGAGTGGTAGCTACATACCTAGGGTACAGATATTGTTTTACTTCTTTGCCATATGTAAGCAGTTGTAGTACCTGTCTGCGGTTAAGGTATGGTTAGTCCTCGTAAACGGCGCAATTTTCACGTTTCCTCTTAAGCGATACAATCACAATATAAGTACATTTTTCTAATCGGTATCCATTTGCTCTAGGTTCAACATTGCTCTGCTCGTTCTTTCGGTCCTTCAACAGCGTTACTCTACTACTGAAACCCGCGTTTCGTGCCTTTTTGGCTGCCTGTGCTCTGCTCTTGTCATACGACAAATCCGCGAAGGGATGGTGTCATACACAAAATTAATCGCATGGGTGGAATGTAGCTATATAGAACATAGGCGCAAGGCAAACGTTGTCACCAACCGTCGACTAAACGTGTCGACTAGCTATGTCTTTCCATTACCGTGTTGTTATAGAATGACGAACTCGATGGCCTCATCTTCCTCCTCGTCATCGTCCTCCTCATTGGTCGGACCCGTTTGCTGCGGTATAGCCGTCGGAGGTGATCGATAGGCCGTCGGATGAGGATAGTAGGCAGAATGTTGTCCGGGCAGGTCGGCACGTTGTTCGCTGCTTTTCCCTCGACAAAACACAAACATCGGATAGCTAACAGTGCTAGAGGTTGATGATCCGGATGGGTTCGCTAATCCCGCTTCTTGACTGCCCTGATGAACGGGTATCAAAAACTGCAAGCAGCGATAGAAATACAAATTTAGACACAAAATGTTCCGCTACGTAGAGATGTGCTTAACCACGCTCACCGGTTTTACGCTGTCGATAAACTTATAAAAGTCTCGCTTCGTTTCGCAGTAAAACCCAATGCAGCAGCTGGGATCCATTTTACTAAGCTTCATCTTACGCGGCGATTTGCAGTGAAACGAGGCAACAGGAAAGTGTTCCTGATTCACGTCGACCATATCTTGGCAGTAGTGCGGATCGAGATGTATGAGTTTGTCCTCTGTGTGGGAAAAAGCATTGTGTAGCAGAACATTATTGTCTCTAGCAGCTTACATAAACTTGACAATAAAATAAATTAACTTAAAACAACAATTAACAATAAAATAAAACTTCTATATAAAGCTAAATACATTGAATCTGGCTCATTTTCTACATGTAAGGAGCATGCCGATATTGCCACCCGTGCCCAAGCGGGCTTACGACCTTCTACTGCAATATGGCAATTGCTGTCTTAAGCGCGAAAAAAGCGCACCATTCCAGCTCTTTCTGGAGCTTGTCAATAATTTTCCATTTTCACAACGATAATGTCTCAGTTTAGCTCGTAAGATTCTGCTGCATTAGAAGAGACTTTCAACGTGTTAGGATGGTTAGAATATGGCCCCTATTAGATGTTTGCGTCGTTCTTCAAAAGTGATAGGATATTGTAAAATTAAAAACGGGTATTACCGGTCGTCGAATTGTGCATTATTATAAAAACGAATAGAGCTGATGAAACGAGCGGTTATTCAAATCCCGTTCCTCGGCTATAACTGATAACGCTGTTATACTTGAAACGTACATAAAAAATGATACAACAGATAATAGGGATGGTTTAATGAATCACTAGAGCACAGAACAGTTACATGGAACATCTTTAACATTTATAAATACGTTACTATACTTCTTTTTTCTTACCCTGATATCCAACAAAATAAAGCGAATGTTTGGGACGTCCACCTATAATGCCAATACAGTAGTCCAAACTTAGCATTGCCTTCAGGCATTCGTTATAGATGGGATTAAGCTTGTCAGTACCGAGCCGAAGCGGTACAAGCAAAATTAAAGACTTCCAGTGAGTGGATTGCAGCTCATCATCACCTTCCGCGGTCGGAGATGTGCCGCTCTTATCGACATTCACCTTATTTGTTGAACTTCGACTGCTTCCGGCACTCTTCTGCTGCCATGGAGCTCCAGACGGTGCGGCCGAAATGGTACACTCGTCCAGAATGTCTTGTATGTACACTGAAATGAGATAGACGAAAGTCACGATTAATGCTCGCATCGTACCGTATCGGATTCCTCACTTACCAGCACAATCCTGTGCAACGTACACATTTATTCCATCCAAATCGGTAATTTCCTGTGCCGCCAAACGTACCGCTTGTCGCAACAAATGCGCTACCGCTCCCGGTCCATACCAATCACCGGGTTTTTTGCCCGATGCCTTCCCCAGCGCGACCAGCGTGTGTATTGAGAACGGGCTCGTCTTCGAGGAAGTATCGCCGAACCAACGGATCACCTTCCGGTGTATGCTCTCCTCGTACGCGGTAAACATCGACACGTCCCAGCGCCAGCTGCGTCCAAGAAAGTGGGCCACCAACCCTTGCGCCAGCAGCATTTGTCCACTGCGTATCATGCAACCCCAGCCACAGTCGGAGGTATAGTTCGAATCGTCCATCGTTTGAAACTCCCGCCGATACGTCATCCAAATGCGAGAGATGAAATCCCTACGGAATGCATCAATGCCTTCCTCTTCGACGATCGCTTCCGGGCTGCTGTCCTCGATGGCATCCGTGCCCGTTTCTTCCGGTGGTGAGTTTGACCCTTCGACCAGGTAAACGTTCTGCAGCACCATCAGTTGACCGTCGGGACCGGACGTCCCAAGCTCGACCGAGCTTTCCATCGATGGTACGGGTGTTACCTTCTGATGGTAGCAACGTCCTAGCAACCACAAGGGTTGCTCCTTGTTGAAATTGGTTTTCATTTTGTAGCTCCATCCAAACTTCATGTTGTTCCACATGGTCAGCAGCTTCGATTCGACCTTGCCCTTGAACTCTTCACCTGGGCCGCCGGCGGACTGGTTGGAGGAGGGTCCGCCCCGCATCGGACTGCATGAGGCGGAAACCGTTTCATGCCGGTGTGCTGCATGTGGTGGCATTGATATTTTCCTTCCAGGAGTTTTCGTCCCATCGCCACTTCGATCAGGAACCGCCTGAGGTACGTCGTGCTCACGATGTCGGGAATCACCTTCGGAAACGCTGCGGAAGTGCTGCGGCGTTATCGACAGCTTGTTGAATCCGGTACGATTTAACAGCACGTCGTAGTTCATTGCTTTTCCTGTGGGAGTAGCTGATATCCCAATAAGTTGTGTGGTTTCAGTCACGAAAGTTGGTGCTTTGGCAGTGGTGACAGGTGATTTTGCGGTCACAGCTCTCCAATAAACCCACTAGAAAACTACCGTTTCTCTCACAACCTTGTAACAAATAGCCTCAATTATTCCTGTGCGAGAAAAAGATAGCTTAGCTCGGCTCTTTTCATCTTGTAACACCGAAGCACATTTGCTTTCCTATCAGGTGACGGAATGCAAACAAATGACCGTGAAATTACCATTGGCAAAATCCCCAAAGTTGATCAATGACCACACACACATCCACACCCACTACGCGTTTGTGCTGTGCCGAGTACCATCCACAAATTGCACATTCGCGCTTCGCAAATCCTCGATCGATGAAGTTGTTCACGCTTGTCCTGGTTCCGCGCTACAGACAAAAGCATTCACGGTTTGTACATTTCTTTTGAGCTAATGTTTTTCTAGTTTACAATAAAAAAAACAGCAAATACATCTCTTTTGTTTCTTTTCTTTCTATGCACTGATTTGACGTTTTGTTGAAAAATGTCACAATAGATAAACGTCACAACAATACAGGGTGACACGATGCTGCAAATGTTTTTTAGATCGGATTTTCAGGCGGTCATTTCAAAATTGGAAATTCAATGAACAAGCACAAAATTAATAACTGTCCGCCTGGAAATAAATCTTTACAATAATTGCTTTTATGTGCCAGTTCAAGACAGTAGTGGTTGATGCTTGCGGTACGATTTCCTTTGTTACAGTGTTCTGATAATCCGAAGCGTGCTACATTTTTTGTTTTATTTCGACCGTTGGCAACACCGGATTTTAGTAAGAATTCGAAATTTAAGCACAGTGAAGTAAAAATCGAATATCCGGTTCCATACCTAGGCGAAAAACAAACGTTTAAAATTAATAAGTTCAGGAAATCATCCGAATCAACCTGCTTTATAGTTAATTTCTCATTGATTAATTTTCCGATTCGGAACCTTTTCTGATAGGTTCCAATTATCTCTTTGTCCAATGGACCAAATCGGGTTTGCATTATTAGGGTGATTATTAGTATGAAGGACAATTACAATATTTGGGTTTGACTAATAAACCGAGGTACGCTACTTAAAGTTCGAAATTATTCACTATATTCATCCAACAGCGTTGTTTCTATTGATTTAACTACATCGGGTTTGCAACACACGTTTACCAAATTTCTTAACCTAATCGCTTGTTCCGTTTCATCAGCAGTTAATCCTGAGTAATTCCCACCGTTTAAGGACGAATCGTATCGAGCATGATTGCCCGCAATAAAATGGTAAAAATCGGTTTGATGTAACTTTTCGACCGGACTAACAAATGAACCACATTCATCTACAAGTCGGCTGAAAGCGTCGCTGGCTAGGTAGTGGCAGGAATAACGCTTAAGATCTGTACGTTGTTGTTTTTTGGTTCGCTTTTGATTGAGCAGATAGTTTAAAATACTATACGATTTGTCAATGCTCGTTGTTGTTGTCAATAGTTCCTATCAAATAGAAAAAAAACTTCATTGTATAATAAAGCCTCGTAGCCTCGTAAGGATGATGTACCTCGTTAGGGTTTATGATACGATTTTTTACATTCTCTGCCACCTCGTCACACAAATCTTGAACCATCAGCTTGGTTATGCATTCTGAGATCAGAGAATCTACGTCCGTTTCCTGCAAATCAAAAAACAACTTAATTCTCATTCCAAATGACGCACCAGCCTTCATTACGTACCAAACTAAGCCAAGTGTTGAAGTTGAGGGCTGGTTCTAATGTTTCCACGTAGTGCCACCAGCGCGGAGGTACAACTAGTGCCATTCCGGGTTCCAAAATGACCTGATACACGTCATTTTCTACCTTGGTAAACTGGCTGTACGATGCGGGACTGTAAAAGTTTTCTTTACAATACACACTGGATTCTTCGTACGGGATCCGGACTGATGTTAACTTTGCGTCTGGCGGCAAAAGTGTCCAAGATTTGCGTCCAAAAACCTGCACCACTATATTGCATCCGTACGTATCGTAGTGGCAGGGAGTGTGAGCCTGTGCCGATCCAATCCAAAACGTAATATCCTCATCAACCTCCGGAAAACCAAAGGAGGCAAAATTTATCCCCCGCCGGCAGGGTTGTGGCAGTAGCGCAATGTTACGATAACTGAAGGAATTCCAGCGCTCAGCGTTACTGTGAATGTTGGGCCGGCAAATGTCTTGCATTTTCATCTCCATCTTTGTTCGTTGCCATTCCCACTGGGGGTTATCACCGCCCATCACCGTATACCCATCGAAGGGTACGTACTCTTTGTGTTCATCGTCGAATGTTTCACACCACTGGCTGAATGTTTGTTCAAAGCAGTTCCAGTGAGGGTTTACGTTGCACAATACAAGCGGATATTTTGTATTTAAAATAATTTCCTTTAATTTGAAAGGATCCATTGGCTTTGTGCCTTGCTGTGGACTATTTTCCGGCAGCTAATCGAAAACAGGTGCAAATCTTCTGCATGTTTACAAACAGTGTACACAACAGTATACAAATCAACGACGGCATAACGTCTGTTGTCAATGCTAACGTCTGAAGCAAACGTCTGTTGTAACATTTTTTAAATTTAAACTTCTTTCCGTTGATAACAATGTAAAGAAATGGTAATCTAGCATTTGGGAGATGTAACTATTCCTACAGTGGTTTACGCCACTACTTAGCTTAAATTTCGCACTATTCCAAGAGGTTATTTGTTCTCTGAGAATCACCTTCACTGCGACAGAAATTACTGAAAGCAAACTTTGTTTCACTCGCTACGTGACCGATTGTTTCTCCACATCGGTTGATTATTTCGATGTGCCGTTCAACAAAAAGGCATATTCCTGCAATGGAGTAAAACAAGTGTTTTAACAGAGCTTTTGAGTGCGTGCTCTAGTTAGGAATTTACCTCCCAACAAGTGACCGCACGCTAGTACTAGGAATGCACCCTGTAACATTCGTAAATTCATTGGCTGTAATTTTTCATTCGAATCTGTCTTTCGTTTCGTTCCGGTACCATCCGTGTCACAGTCCGAGTTGGTAGATTTCGTGGAGCGCACCGTTTCTTCCGAGTGTGAAATATCACCCTTGTGGCGTCCGAACATCTGCTCATACTCTGCGATGGTTATTTTCTCCACAATGCCTGCCTCGAACAGACGCATGATCCTGGAAATTCCGTTCCCAGGGAAGGAAAAGAAGCTCTAGTTTTACACCCAAAAATGAAACCGCAATTGCCACAGAAGATACATACACCTCGTTCAAGCTATCCAAAAATGGACACCCAATCTGCACGGCGACGGCAGAATAACGCGTGTATAGCTTTTCGCTCAGCTGAAACCGATTGGCACCGTAACGTTTGGTGTTGAAATATAACGTTTCTCGTCCTCCGAACACGGCGTGCTTGGGATCACTCTGCAGCACACGGATGCCTTCCTCGACGGATTTAACCAGGAAGGAATCATTCACCGATCGTTGCCGTGTCAGTCGGTATAGCCGTTGTAGTATTCCGGTAGAATTAACGAGCGCAGCATGGAATGCACTCTGTCGTTCCACCAGCAGCTCATACCCGTCACGGGTCATACGGGTTTCTAACCGGCCGAGAGTATTGATGGGACTTTCCCGTGCCGGACGTGCCAGCTGGGATGTTAGCTGAGCGGAATAGACGTCTCCGAGTACGTAGGTAGCGCACAGCCAAAGCAAGATGGAAAAGAACCTCGCAAGATGACCATCGAATGGAATATTTGCCGCTGAAACGATAGCATAGAAGAATCACTCTCAAATCCATAGCCATATGTTAGTCATACTGTACTAATATACTTACATTGTCTTAAGTACACGTTGATCGTATACCAAATGCAACGATCTAGGCTAGGATACTCCTGATGCTGGTTAGATGTATTAGTTCGCCGAGCTGTAACACGTGTGTAGCTCATTTCCTCGATGTAGCGTATGTTATAGAATGCTGGTTTGCGATTTCGGAACCTCTTGGGGTGACAATGAGGATTTCGAGCGGGTCGCCGACTGTGCCCATATCTCCATCGATAGGGCGTAGAAATAATCACATATAAGATGGGACCAGAAATCAAAATAGTTATAATCACCGGTGGCCAAACCGTAATCTGAAATGGGCGCACAAGAGCTAAAGCTTCGTTCAGCTTACGAGGTGCGTGCGTTACAAAAGCTGCCGAATCCGCCAATGTGAAGAACGAAAATTCGACCGCTTTCATCCTTTCCCAGGTCACCGCTACGTCTCCAAGATACAGTTCCACCTCTCGGCGCTGCAGCATACCCAGCGCGCCGGAAAAACTGGCATTATCCTCAGAACCGAGTGCAATTCCCTGAATCTTTTCAGGTGGCTCCACATACTGAAAGCTGAAGTTCATCCGCTCTGCTATCAGCTGCATTAAATTATGATCCCGTCCACCTTTCACCGTGAAGTACGTATCGTCACTTTCCACTGTAACATTCTTTTCTAGGTCCATTTCGAAGCCGACTGCATCACTGTTGGTACTGTTCGTCATTTCTCCCGCGTTGGCGCTCACATTTCCATAAACGATGAAATGCCACGGAGGTTTCTAGACAACGCAAATAGGACATACTATACAAAGGAGTCGTTTAAGCTTGCAAAAAGTTACACAACGATAACTTACGTGTATCACCGGAATGCTAAATATGCGTCCCTGAAAGTTCTTGTACACCTCGGTCGGCGACGGAAGCAGTGGGACCCGTTTGAACGTCATGTCGTTCCCATCGAACCAATTTACGCTCAACATGTCTCCACGATTGTTCGGTTTGGCTTGGTTGTAAAATATGCGAAAAATGTTGCGCCGTGGATTCGTAATTACGGCCACTCGAAATGGTTCCTTTAGCATATTAGGGTTCAACGTAGCCGGTAATTGCGAAGCGCCCCAGTAAAATATGAACAAACTAAGCCTGTGTGCCAACCGTCTATCGGTGATGTCCTGCAGCATATCCTCCGGGTGGCAGAATATGAGCGATGTTATTTCCAGTGACTTTTCGAGGTTTTCCTCAATCAGACTGAAATATTGCTCCAGATCATAATACACACAGGTCGGTATGTTGTGCTGGTGGATCATCACGGTGAGCTTGTCGAGACGATCGATTTTCGTTTCATTTTGAACCAGAATTATTAACGATTTCGGCGCCAGAAGGTTCACCATTTCCGAGATGCCTCTTATCATGCCAGACTGATTGGACCGGTCATTCAGTGCGATAAGGTTTCTACGAGCTGGAATATACAAAAACACTTAATTAGCCGCGAAGAAAATATACTTACCATGATACTTACCACCACATACTAATGTCGCTCGTAAAAGTAATAGTACGTAGCAATACTTGTTCGCCATGTCCACGATCATATTGTAACAGCACTGGAGAGATGTATGTTTGACACGATAACTTTTATACCTGTAAGGGAGGATATATTCACTTAAGAAACATTACTTATTCACGGCTCGGCGTGTCAAGAAAATAGCTTTACAATACCCACATGTCCATCAATCAATCAATCGTGTGAGGTTTGCAATTATTACAAAGCTTATGAAACCAATCATTCTTCGCTCGGTCCTCGTTCGTGTTGTTACTAAAAGAGGAAAAATTTGCAGATTGCTCTGAAACAACGATTATCACGCCAGTTCTCAGTTGTTAACCGAACTCAATTGGTTGTTCATCAGCAAGAAGAAAGGCAGGTTTCCCTAGAAACTCCCGACAGATTTTATTCGAACTAATATGAGCAATGAAACAATACCTTTCTGGAAGAAATAAATGTTGAACGAAACTTGCAAAAATCTATCTTAATAAGGCTTTAGTCTGGAACGTTTTCTTGCCCTTATGTCTAGAATTCATCAACGATACACTAGTTAAAAATGAGTTAAGTTTTGGACGACTTAAAAGGTGTGATTACCAACCAATTTGTACCTTACCCATAGCAAGGCCCGTGGTGAGCCCATGTGAGGCCCCGAAGTTACTCTCAATTAGAAAAGGATAAAAGTATTTTAACAAAATATAAATAAAAATATTAACAACGGTTGTAACGTACCTGAAATGTGATGAATATGCACAATTGTAGATCTTTGCTAATTGAATACTCACTTACTTACTTATTAGACGCTACAACAGCCTCGCGGTCTTGACCTGCTGGCCACAATCCTCGATACCGCTCATGGTCTTGCGCCATCGTCTAACAATTCAATAACCCGGCCGTTCTGGCGGATGCATAAACACCACACCGTGAAAGTACAATTGTAATGTTTAGCTTTATTTAATTATCTACAGTGCATAGTTTGTGTATACATAGTACTTCGTTCAAACAAATCCCGATGAATGTGTGTGAGTCGTACTGATTGTTAAGTTCGGAACACCGCCTGGATAAAGCCGCGACACTTAGTGCAGACATACAACGGGACACTTACGCCCCCCGCGTATCATACTTATGCTTTCGTACACACGATACACGTATTATCTATGATATATCACACGCTATCAAAATCAACCGGAACCGGTGTTTACGAAAAGAAAAAAACCCTGAAAATTAAACACATTGTAGCGCATGTGTGGTGTTTCAGCATACGCTGATCTATAGCATGATCATCCGTTCGTTCTTTTAACATCTAGAATTGAAAAATACAAAAACCTACATATAAATAAGGAAATTGTTTGCGATATTCTTTTAAACAATAAAAAATAACGCCTTGTACATGTGGTTTTCGAAAAAGGGGGGCAAATATTATAGGAAAATGGGACAGGAACAAGCGAACGTGATCCAGATTAAACAGATACCGAGCAGATACCTTTACCGGACATAGATGCTCCATTAGCCATGATGAATCGATCGATTGCAGATCGATTGCTATTGCACAATAAGGTTAATGGTAATAACCCTGAAAAATGGTGCTTCTGCACCTTTTTATCTTTTCACTTTTCAACTCTTTTGCAAGAAGTTTATCGTTTAACTATGTACGCTTTGGCATCCATCGGGCAGAGGCTAATATCGTCCGACTGAACCATCTCCAGCGCTTTCAGTAGCGTCAACCGTGCAGAATATATATCGTGTCCGTCGTCCAAGTTAAGAAGTTTTTTGATGTTCAACTAAAAAGATAAAAAAAAACAATCGATTTAAGAATTAAATGCATCACAGCAGACCATAATATACCAATCGTACCATTCCTTCCATGTTTGCTTCCGAGCCACAGTCTTCAAAATTTGTACGATGAATTACCAGCCCGATGGGAGCAGACGCTCCTGACGAGGTTCGCCCGAAGTGTACGTGCGGAAGCTCACGCATGGCAACGACTTCGATCCCCCGTTCCAGCGGTTCGTGTCGAGCTCCGAAACCTTCCTTTTGCAATCCCGTCCAATAGTTTTCGTTGTATATTAGCTTATCCAGCGGGTGTAACAAACTTTGCAGCTGCGAGTGAGCCGGAAGCGTTAGATATCCGGTCGGGTAATCGGGATCGGGTTTGGTGCACGATTCTCGCGGCTCAAGCACCAATCGGAACAGATGCAACACCGGCACATTGTCCTGAACGCCCTGCCCTAGCCCACGATCGTCATCACGCGTCAGGCGACGGTCCTGCATAATTTCCATCTCGCCAGAGCTCAGTGACGAACCACCGAGTGGCTGTCCGCCTAGCAGCGTCAATCGATAGTAATCATCCTCGATGAACATAGTCGAAGGAACGGGATAGTAGTTGGCTTGTATCGGAAGCTTTTGGAACCGTTTACGCTTGATGAGCTGCATACCGTTCAGATCGGTGTAGAATGTAGCGCCGCTGTTAATGTTTGTCTGCAGCCGCATCACTATTTCCGTATTATCACGATGTCCAATGTCAATCAGGTTGCGAATTTCTACGCTATCATCGCGCAGAATGGTTTGGTGCACGGCAAACGGTAACCCGGCGGTGATGCTTGTCTCTAGCGGACCCTTCATGACCAGCACGATTGGTTGCTCGTATGTAAGCAGCGTAGCATTGCCGGCCGGATGGAAAAGGTATGCACCGCTCTTGCCCGAACTAAGCTGCATGCCGTAGCGATAAAATTCCAAGTGCACCGGTACCATTGCTTGATTGTTTTCGATCGTAAGCGATTTCAGTAAACCTTTGGCGGTGAAAGCTGCACTTGTTGTACCGCCCTCCTCAAAGCGTAAGGATATTTCCATCGGTGATGCGTGGTCTATATCCTCCGGGTATCCGGCTGCCAGATTGACTGTAAACGGCGATTTGGACAATATGATCGCTTTTGTATACGTGACGCCACTGAAAATGCATTGGAATGATCGTACAAAGAAAGTTTAAAAGCTAATGCCAACTCATATCATACTTACAGCGATTCTTCAGCACTATTTTTAGAATTGATCGTATATACGCTCAATCCCAACGGTGGTACATTCGCACGGAACAGCAGCCTGTACTTAGTGTTCGATGGTTGCGGTTGACTAATGCCATCGGGTCGCGTATGCCACGACCAAACCGGAGCAACCTGACTCGGTACGGTACCTCCACTGCCATCCAGCACCGTTACAAACGGGCTGGCCACATAAAACTCGACCACCTCGGAGCGTGTGTGTGGTAAAGAGTTGTGCAAAACTACCTGCTTGCTTGGCAATTCCTCTCCCAATATGATTGTTGGTCGCACACTGTCCGATCCGTTGACCGTGCGTGAATCATCGATTGAAAGGTAGCTAAAAGACGGATCCGCATGATATACTGAGGGTTTCGTTAGCATTCGATACACTGCCTGCTGCATGACGAATTTACAATCCTCTATTGCCCGGGACATGCGCTGCGCATAGTCCTCCATAACGTGATCCTTTGCCGTGCCCGTAATGCCGTCGTGATGCTGGAACAGCGAAAGTTGGCGCCGAGCGTACTCCAACCGATCTGCCAATGGTTTCCAATCGCTCGCCGGTTCCCAAACGTTCCAGGCGTGCAGCATTTCCGCTGATCGAATGTAATGTAGCAAAATGCGATCTTGCCGCTTGTGGTACGGGCGCGACGTAAAGTATCCGCTCCAGTAGTCCTGATTAACGTCCGCGTACGTGAAGAAGTCTCCCGTAAGCGACGGGAACTGCTCCATCCCATTTGCACCGCTGGTAGCTCGGACCGCATCAAAGTAGTCCTGCAGGGTGGCAAACTTTACTTCCACATTCAGCGACGGTTCGTCGTTGATGTATTCAAACAGTCGCTCAAAATTGACCCGCTGTGCTTCCCATTCGCTGCTGGTAGTGTATCGGAAGTCATCGCCGAGTGGAATCAGCACATTCCGCGTACGATAAAGTACGGACTTTTTGCGCCACTGGTCGACTATCATTTCTGCCCGTTCGGCAACGTTCTGATCGTTGATGGGACGGGGCGGCACGTTCCATGGACAGGTTAGACCCATGCCCGGTAAACGCTTAAAGTCAAACTGGCAGCAAATCTTAGGTTCGGGACCGCACGTGTGTGGTACGTCGTACGAGTAGAAGGGCATCATGTGCGTGAAGAGTTCCGTATCGCCCCGGGTGTCCCATAGCTGGCGCCAGCGAAACTCGAGCTGCTTTTTGAGCGCCAAATTTTTCTTCACGATATAGTGGGTGCGCTGGATGAGAAGATTTTCAAACCCGGAATGCTTTAAAATGTATGGCATGGTGGCCGATTGACCGAACGGATCGATCGACCAGCTCGAGGTCGGTGTCACGTTGAGACGAGTTTTAAGCCACGTTTGGCCTTCGGTTAACTGCAGCAGCATTGAGTACCAGTGCGCGTTTGCCTCGTCGGACATTACCCAGCCGCCCGTAACAAACTCAAGCTGGTGGTTCTTTACCAGCCGCTTCACGATGTCCTTCTGCTCGCCCGCAAGTTTATCGTACCATTGCGCGAAGTAGCTTATCTCTGCCCAAATGAAACGCAGCCCCGGATGCTCGTCTAAATGCCGTAGCATGTTGGCGAAAATGTTTTTCGTCGAGCGTTCATAATACTCATCGAACGTCTGTATCCAGCCGGGATCATTGTGGCTATGTGGCACCACAAACACGTGCAGCTTGTGGTGGCTGTTCCACTCGCTTGGATGATACTTGATCGCCCAACCCTGCTTCCAGGCGCCTCCATCAATATTTTCAAACGATACCTCCTCGTACAGATTCAACATTTGCACATCCGGCTTGGGTATGATGTCCGTTCGCAGCGCACACGTTCCTGCACCACCGCCGTTTGCATTTATGACCGATTCTTTCATCATCTCGCGGTCACCGAGCAGCGGTGCCTTATCGAGCACTTTGCTGTCGACGTACGTCTCATCACCGCCACCGTCTACGGCGCCACGAATCGTGTCAATTTGCTTCCGAATATCGCCAAATTCCTGATGATGTTTGTTCAACCCATTCTCGAGCTGTTTTATTTTGCTCTCTAGGTACGTTATATCTTGTACGCGCTGAAAGAGTCAATCAAGATAGAACATGTAAGCGTGTTATGGGGTGTAGTACAGAGCGTCAAACTTATACTTACAGTCCGTTCGGAAACCGAGTAATTAAGCACAACATAGAGTATTAGAAAGAAGAATACAGTAACGCCGCATAGAATGAAGGCGAATTTTCGTCGTATTCGAACCATGCTGGCACGTCATCAACACCTCACTGTTGCCAGTTAGCACCGGTATCCGGATTTGCTGCTTTTGTTGCTGAAACGAACGAAATACGGATAGGAATACAGTACGAACCATGTGTGTTATCAATCCAATAGCTTTATTGTTTGTCCGTCGCGCTATCAGTAGCACCTAATATACCCCGGTTCTAATTTTCACTTTCGACACCGGGTGATTACTAGCACTAGGTACAACATAGCGATAACAACATGCAAATTGCATCCATTGTTTGCGAATTTTCTTCGGCAGTACATTTGTTCGAACCGGCTATTTGCGTTGTCGTTTGTTTAATGTTGTTTGAAAGTTTCTTCATTCGGAAATAGGTCTTTACAGTAAAATAACAGCCCAAACGCCATATTGTTACACACCTTAACTTTTGCCAAAAAATCTTTTGAGAGAAGAGCCAGAAATCGAATTTACACAAAATGTACAAGTGTTTGAATTGTTTTTTCTCCCCTGTCAACCAAACGTCACTTGAACCAAGCATCAACAGAACACTATGGCACCGAGCGCTTTACCACAGAAGACTACAACTTTTGTTTCATTCTGTTTTCTAAGGGGGTGTTCGGACTAATTCCACTAATTGTATATCACCAATTATTTACAGTGCAGTGTATTTTGTTTAAATTTTATTTCAACCCACTAATGATCATCTCTAAACTTAAAAAAATACTCCACAAATGCGCCGAAATAAAAGCTGATTTGAAATCAAGTTTGGCAACGATAAAGTTGTAGCATATTTTGACACATTGATGACAACGACAGCTGTATTCTGACAACAAGAAAAGCATCAAGAAGATCCCGATATCCCGTTAGCTAGTGTGACAAAGATAGCGGAGCACCAACGCGAGAGAGACCACACTGTTAACGCGAAACTAACACGAAGAACGTAGAAACACCTCAGTTCTATCAGCAGAATACAAGACACAGGACTGTAGAAAAAAAAGGTTCGAACAAAAATGTCTTGCCATCGCTAGAGGCATGCAAGTGTGGAGTGAGAAATGTTTTTTCCGGTGCGTTTCTGAGTAAAGTGTTGATTGCACTTTGAGAGGGGCTAGTGTCGGTGCAACTGAGTGGAGAATCAATTGCGGTGAACTTTGCGAAAGTGTCTTTCGTTAGCAACATTTGCGGAACCTGCAACATACAGCTCTCGGTCGCCGTCGTCGTCGTCGCCAAGCGGAAGGGTACAGACGAAAGCAAAACGCGGTGGCAGCAAGCGCGGTGTACAAAGCGGTGGCGATGAAGACAACGACTGTGGAAGAAACAAGAGTTTGACAGCAAATGACAGGCAGAGCAAATAGGAAGAAAGAAAGTGGTGAAAGAACGACTCTGCTCTACCCGTACAAGTTAGTTTAGAGTGAAAAATATTTCATATTACTTTGGTATCTATGCGCGTTGTGAGTGATTAAAAGGAAACAAAAGCACATGCGGATGGTGACCATCGACGGAGAACAAAAACACCCTCGAAACAAGCCTCCGTGCGGATAAAACAAGGGGCAGCAAAAATGTGCGATGTTTGCTCCGGTTTTCTAAATCTTCTTGTTTCATGTAAGTATCTTGCACGCCGTCCACGGCACACTCCGATGACAGCTTCGCACTCCGTTGTCGCGGTATTGGTGGCCAACATAAACCATTAGCGTTCCCAAAACAAGGAAGGGACTTGATTTCGAAAAATAGATTCCACACGGTATTTATGCGAATTATCCCTGCTCCGTTTCATTTCCTCTTTTCTAGATGACTCCAGATGGAATGGCAGCAATGACACCGATCAAACGGTGTTTCTGCAGAAGCGGGAGGTGGAAGTGGTGCTTAATTATATCCAAACGTGGCCAAACAGACAATGCATGTGCTGCTACCGGGATGTAAAAAACTTCGAACGGTTCAATTTGGTCGTACAGGGTGTAATATGCTTGACCGTCTGTCAGCTGAAAAACATCCGGAAGCTGCTCGCTCAAAACCAGCTGCAGGCATCGGCAAGTGCCGCCGGCGTGGGGGGACAGGCTGGGTCGAATGCAGCAGAGACTGCAGCATCGGAACAAGATGCCGCCCCAACAGCAGACAATGCCGACCGTACGAAAGATGCCAACGAGAAGACGGTGGTGGCCGATCAGCAGGAGCATACAAGTAAGCCGCCAGCTGTCCCAGACGGTGGAAAAACGGACCTCGTTTCGAAGGATGCAGATAGCGAGCTAGGGATTGCAGCGAAACTGGCAGAAGCTGAAGACGGGAAGCACGCCGATGAACAGCAGTCGACAGTACCAACAGCAACCATTCAATCGGCGATGGACGAAACCTGGACATTGCTCGATGTAGAAAAGCTGCTGATACTGGTTTCGAAGGTGTTTCTGCTCAACTTCCCGCTGTACGTGGCCTACAAGCATAGTGTGCACACGCGGCTGGAAGATGTTTCACCGCAGGAAGTGCAATCGTTGAGTTTGTTCTGTGATTTGCACGAAAGCGAAATATCGGCCTTCCTGCTGCGCAATGTTTCGTTATTTTGCAATTACGCCGGTTTTGAGGCGATGATGCACTGTTTCGATCAGCCCGGGCTGCCCGTCTCAACCGCGCATGCCATCACCGCTACGAGCTCCAACATTAAGCTGTGGATTAATTACCGTTCGACCGTGCAGCTATTCATTCCGTTGCGCGTAAAGGTGCTGCAGTACATGTGCCGTTTGTCCGATCAAGATCTTCGATCGCCGGCTACCAGATCCATGGCCGACTTCATGTGGACCGCCATCAAGGACCCGTTCGACACGCAGATTACGTTCGATACGGAAGGATTGGCGCTGGCTTTTAAATATTTCACATCGTCCACGCTGACGATGCGATTGGCGGGCATGGCACAGATCAATGCACACATCAATATGTTCAACGATATCTGCACGTCGGAAACGGTGTCTGAGGTGGAAGCCGTGGGACTAAAGTTGGCCAATTGGCTCTCCGAAAACCAGATCATCTCTCACCTGTTCGGACCGAACCTGCACGTGGAGGTTATCAAGCAGTCGCATATTGTGCTTAATTTTCTGGCGGTTGAAAACCAAATCACCGAGGAGCACATTACGCTGATGTGGCAAGCGGCCCAGTTAAAACATTGCTCCAAGACGATATACGATATATTGCCTTCACTGGTGAAAAACCTCGCACCCAAACCGGCCACACATCTGTACTCGCTGCTGTGCCGGCTGGATCCTAAGGAACACACGGAACAGAGCATCTATATTGCGTCCGCTCTGACGAAATTAATCTGGATGCGTGATTGTTCCCGGCAAACGCTCATCGATATGAGTAAATCGGCCGGTGCGACTGTAAACGATATTGCGACAGGGCGAGCGGACTATAACGAGCTGCCGTCCAGCTCGGAGAACAGCGTGAGCGTGGATGGTACGAATAGTGAGGATGAGCATCCGGAGGATGACAGTTCCGACCCGGATGTGCCATCGGTACCACCGGTAGTGGTTGCCGGTGTACACAAACCGCCCGGCCCTATCCTGCGAATGGGGCCAGACCGTGAGGGAGAATCGGACAATGGTGCTCCTCCCTGCAAGCAGGCACGCCATAAAATTTGTTGTGATGAAACTACTGATGGTGAGTACGGTTTAATGCAGTGTGTTTGGGGTGTGACAAACTACGCGGAATTGAACATGATTATTCCCTTTCTAAATTACAGACAGTATCAAGGTGGAACCAGATATTTATGATGTGCATCAGAGAATAAAAGAGAAGATGTAAGTAACGCTTTGTTTATAGCAGCAGTAGCAAGAAACAGCATCTATACTAAGATTGAACATTATTATTCCAACTCCTGCAGACGAATTCCTCTCATGACACGTTCGATAACTGCTTTCAACGAGGACGCTACCAGCAGTGACGAATGTATCGACGTAGACGAAGCGTTTCTCTTGCGCAAAAAGTTACGCAAAAAGCGCCGTAAAGTGAGTGGACTTACGCGCAAAGAGCTGCAGGAGCTGCAGGAAAGTGTATCCGACGTGGAAGACAGCGATCTGTTGGCTGCGATGCTTCCGGATAGCGACTGCAGTGATAATAACCTACAGACGTCCGTACTGCGCCACATTCAACAACAGCAACAACAGCAGCAGCAGCAGCAGCAGCAACAGCATCATCACCATCACCACCATCAGCATCACCATCACGGTAGCCCGTTAGGGCCGGGAATCGTTGGTATGAGCGATCGCGAACAGCAGCTGGTAGTTGGCCGTGCAAACAACAACAGTCTCATGGGTGCCGCCGCGCTAAATGACGATGTTTCCAGCTTTATGGGCGCCATGGGAGAAGGCCGTTTAATTAACTTCCTGAACGCAGCCGATGCGGCCGATCACGACGGTAGCTGTTCGTCGCCGATGAGCAACAAATCGGAAAAGAATATGGCCGACTTTGATGATGAAGATTCACCGTGCGAAGAGGAACTGGCACAGTTGGCGGCTCGTGCCGAATCGCTTCATCAAGGATTTCCCATCTCACGGCCGCGTTCCATCGGAACCGTTACCGGACCGTCTCCATTGCGCGCCGGTGGATCTGGGGGTGGTGGAATGGGCTTGATGAAACAGCAGCATCAACAGCATTCACCACATCAGCAGCATTCGCCTGGCATGCATCGAATGGGGGGCGCTAACAACGGCGCGATCAAGATGGCCAAGGGAGGAGGGTCTACAAAAACGAAGGATATTCTGGTCGCTACAGCTGCTGCTGCAGCTTCTGCGGGACCGGTGGGAACGATGGTAATTGGCAATCCTTACCGTTTTCCCGACGTTTGCCAACCGGGCAACACCTTACTGTGGGATCTTCTTCAAGATGATAAGATTGTAAGTAGGAAATTTATTTATTTGTGCAAACACAGAGCAAGAGCACAGCATTAACACTGAGTGAGCTATTATTGTCACATGACCAATATTACCATCTTCTTACCTTTTTAGGGCCAGCTGGGTGAATCGATCGCACTGGAGGCGGAAAAAGTGCTCGGTACCTTGTTGTGCTTCCACACGGACAAGCACATTCGCACGCGCTTCATTGAAGGTTGTCTGCAGAATCTGGCCGAAAACCGTAGTGTGGTGACGAGCCTGAAACTGTTGCCCAAGTTGTTTGCATCGTTTCAACAGTTCCGAGATGTGACGACGCATCAGGTTGTGCTGTGGTCGGAACGGCAACATCGCATGATGTTTCACTTTTTTAACAATCTGAAACACTACTCGTCCACTGTCCGGAATAGTAGCCTGGCAAACGCTGTCAGTGTGCAGACGACGGATAGCTCGTGCCCGGGTGGACCGCTGTACTCGCATGTAACGCAGATCCAGGTGCGCTTGCAGTTCTTGACGTCTGTGTTTAGCGACGTCGGATCGCCGCGAAGCTTCCGATTGACGCTAAATCAAGTAGACAGTCTGTGGGCCTGCCTTGCCAACGATACGGAGTGTAGCGATTGCTTGTTTTCCTGGCTGCAGGGTCAGGTGAAGGGTGGCGATACTCATGCGCTCGGATTAAATGCGATTCAGCATTTGTACATGAAACGCTTGTCGGAGCTGAAACCGGAAGGCATATCGATGGTTGCGTTGGGCTTGTTTCAACAACTTTTCACGCTCGGGCGGGAAGAGCTATTTGGGCAACCGAACGATGGTGCTGAACGTGATCGGGAGATGGACAACGTTGGAATGGAGCACCTGTGGAAGATAGCCCTGCGTGCGACAAACACCGATGTATCGCTTTCGGCCATTCAGTACATCAACACTTACTACATGGAGAAGCAGCTGAAGTATGAGCATCAATTTGTGGCCCAGTGTATGAACCATCTGTCACAGGCCGTCGAGGAGCTAAATCAACATTCGGACAACAACGGACCGGCAACGGAGTATGCGTTGATGTGCGTGCAGCGTGCGCTAATGCTGCTGAATACGCATCTGGATACATTCCGACGCCGGTACGCGTACCACTTGCGTCGTTGGGCTCTGGAAGGCAAAGACATTGGGGCATACAGCGCGTTGCGTACCGAAGGTCCCGGACCACCGTTAAGGATCGTGCTGCAACCGGCCGGCGTACCGGATAAATCGTTCCTGAACATGCATGCGAGCGATCTGGTGGCCGATTTGAAGGCGGAAATTGCGAAATGGTGGGAAAAGTATCAAGGCGGAGTACCACCAGCAGCTGCATCACCAGCCAAAACGAGTCAAACCGGTACTGCGAATGCTGCTGCTGCTGCTGCTGCTAGCAGTGGTGGTGGGGGCGAACATAATCATCCAGGCAGCCCGGCGGCAGTTCCAGTGCTTGGCCTGCTGCTGAACGATGGTCCGCTGCGGATCATTACCCAGGGCCAGGAAATAACGGCCGAGTACGATGAACGCAGTTTGGCCGACGTAGGTTTTAAGGATAATCAAATGGTTTACGTGTCACTCGGTGGACGTAGCAGTGGTCGAAGACGCGAACAGAACGAAAACCCATCGATGCAACCTCCACCTTCGAAGGATTGTTTGCCGACGCTGTTACTCTTGCAGGCACCGTACTTTGAGCAATTGTTTCGATTGATGCAAACGTTGGGTGACATGAAAATCAGCATTACCGGAGAACGCTGCCAACCGAACACCAAAGCGCAGCTGCTCTCCCGTCGTGTGTGGGACATTCTTGCAATGCTACCCACGTGTCCTTCCTTCTACAGCACGCTGAAAAATCTGTCTTTTAAGTGTACTACCCCCACAAGCGCACATGGTTCGGAAGAAAAGCGGGAAAGTGATGGCAGCAGTAACAGGAAGCCATCAGGTGGTGAAGACATTACAGAGTGTGTGGCAAAGGAAGGTGATCCACTGTTGTCGGGTGGCGGTTGTTACACGCTGGAGGAAATTCTTGACCCATACAACCTGCAAAAGTTTATGTACGCCTTGCACATCGTGGAGAGTTTGTGTAAATCAAAGTTCGTGGGAAATTGCTGTGGCGGTAGCAGTGTGTCCGGCGCTGCACTACACCAGCTGAAGCAACAGATTCCGTTTGCGGAGGGTGGTAACGGCAACAGCCGAGGTTCAACCGTCGGTGTGGCCGGGACAAGCTCCAAATCGATGTCGGTCAAAAATCAACTAAAGCTCAAGATTTCCTCTTCGAAATCTTTAAAAATGCAACAGCAAAGCAGCCCTCGGCAACAGGAATCGACCGTTGCTGTCAGCAACAGTCGATCGCCACCGAAGGGCAAACGGTTAGATTTTGCTCCAACTTCCCCAGGACCAGGTGTGGTGAAACCGACACCATTGAGTAGTGAGGACGATCGTACGGTAATTATGCCACGGGTGGATGGAAGCTTGGAGAACAAGGAAAACAAACCTCACGCCGATGGTGGTTCTTGTTCTACAAAACAAGACGATCAGCAACCGGTGGTGACGGTAACGCAACCAACGGCCGAATGTAGTCAGGAAGGCTCCAGCACCGGTAACGCCCAACGAGACATGGAAGAACTTAAAAAGCAGGAAACCAACATCCAGGAGCCGTCATCGGTTAGCGAGCCTAGCGAGTCCTCCGGCGCCACTACCAGCTCGTCGCGCGTTGTCGAGTGGAGTGATGAGTTTATGCGAGTTGGCGGCTTGGCCCACCTGTATCGTATCTTTCTTTCCGGCGTGCTACAAAAATCTACTGATGGTTCCGACGAGAGCGAACTAAACGAATGGCGTCACGATTGTTTGGCTTCACTGTTGCGCATCATGTGTCTCCTCGGGATGGACGAACTGAAAACCACCGAAGCGGAAGGCAATGCGATCTTGATTCCGCCTCTGAATCGTGAAACGATGGCACTGTTCGAACCACGTCCAACACTCGAGCGAATCGCTTCGATCCTGAACGAAGAATCGCTTCCGGTAAATCCGAACCTGTTTAAGACGGGTATGTTCGGTCGGCCACAGGTTATACATTACGCAATGAATTTGCTCGTCTGTTATGCACACTCCTGCAAGGAGGTACGCCGATTGCTGTGGACCATCGAGGCAAACTCGCTCTGGTTGCAGCGCTTAATACTGGATGATCCGGAACCGGCGGTGCGACGCGAGGCCTGTGCGGCTCTGTATCGGCTGTGCCTGGGAAATGCACAAACTTACTATGAACTGATGGCGCCGTTACTTTCGAAGCTGGTGGCACTGTTGCCACTGGCAGAAAATATGAAACCACAGTCACTGAACGGTGCGACCGGTGGCGGCATCTATGGGGCGTTGTTGGCGGCCGCCGGTGACGAGGGAAAGGAACCGTATGGACCGGCCTGTAGAGACTATTTCTGGTTGTTATGTCGGCTGGTGGATGCCCTTTCGCCGGAGCTGTTGAGAGGAACTAGCGGTAGTAACTCTACGAGCGACGAGGTACAGCCACGGGATGCAATTGGATTGGATGCGATGTGTCAGCAGGTGGCCCGAAGCATCCTTGAACGAGACTATCTGGAAAGCCGGCACGGTAGCCCGGACGATGGTTTGTTCGGACTGCTGAACTTGATGGCTAATTTGCTTAAGTTCGATCCCGGGTTCAAGTATAGCCTAGCCGGACAGGAGTTTATGATTAGTGTGTTTTGCTGTCTGTTTGAATTACCGTCCCCGGAAGATCGTGAGAAGCCGAAGTGTAAGAGCAATGCGGCACGGGCAGCTGCGTACGATTTGCTGGTTGAGATGTGTCGCAATGCTCCGAAAAATTATCTGCTGCTGCATGGAAAGCTGATGCAGCAACACCGCGCCGGGCCACATTCACCGTATCCGTGGGATTACTGGCCGCAGGAGGAAGGCCGTTCCGAGTGTGGATACGTTGGTTTGACGAATCTTGGCGCAACGTGCTACATGGCGTCCTGTATTCAACATCTCTTCATGACACCGCAGACACGCGACGCAATCTTGTCCATCTCGACCGACGCACCGCAAAAGCACAAAGCGACGCTATGCGAACTGCAGCGCATGTTTGCGTATTTGATGGAGTCCGAACGGAAAGCGTACTGTCCGCGATCGTTTTGCCGGGTGTATCAGATGGATCATCAGCCGTTGAATACGGGCGAGCAGAAGGATATGGCCGAGTTCTTCATCGATCTGGTTTCGAAGCTGGAGGAGATGACGCCCGACCTGAAGAATCTGGTCAAACGCATCTTTTGCGGTGTCATCAGCAATAATGTTGTGTCCTTAGTGAGTTTTTGGATCACGTCCCAAGCGAGTTTTTTCGGGGTTGGCTAAGGATGCACCGAACCAAACAATAGTTTAACGGTTAACAAATCTGTATTTGCTATTTGGCACAACGGTTAAACTATAGACTTGGATCGGTCATTACTGCCCTTGCATGCAGCAATCAAATGCTTTATAAATGTTTTTTGTTCTGTTTTCCTTTCTTTGTAGGATTGTGGGCATGTGAGTAGAACGCTGGAGGAATTTTATACCGTCCGTTGTCAGGTCGCAGATATGCGCAATTTGCACGAATCGCTCGACGAAGTTACCGTCAAGGATACGCTGGAGGGTGACAATATGTACACCTGCTCGCAGTGTGGCAAAAAGGTGCGGGCCGAAAAACGTGCCTGTTTTAAGAAGCTGCCACAGATACTGTGCTTCAACACAATGCGCTACACCTTCAATATGGTCACAATGCTGAAGGAGAAGGTGAACACACACTTCTCCTTCCCCATGCGGTTGGATATGTCTGGCTATGTGGAGAAAACCCTAATGCCGCACCATTATCAGGAGGAGAAGCGAAAATCGCAGATGCGCCGTTCACACTCCCGGAACGTGAGCGAATCGTCTGCAACGGGGGAGATGAATCCGGCTGGTACATCGACTGGTGGCTCTAATGACGATAATAGTAGCAGCAGTGCTAGTAGCAACAGTAGTAGCAGCAGCAACAGCAGTACTACAGGTATTATGAGCACAAGCAGCGAGTGTAATGTGACCAATAGTAACGACAACAAAGCTAACGGACCTGCAGCAACGACGACGATGCTGGATAAGCAAGAGACAGCGAATCGTCTGCAACGGGGGAGATGAATCCGGCTGGTACATCGACTGGTGGCTCTAATGACGATAATAGTAGCAGCAGTGCTAGCAGCAATAGTAGTAGCAGCAGCAGCAGCAGTACTACAGGTATTATGAGCACAAGCAGCGAGTGTAATGTGACGAATAGTAACGACAACAAAGCTAACGGACCTGCAGCAACGACGACGATGCTGGATAAGCAAGAGAATGAAGAAGTTGAGATGAATGCGGCTGGTTTGGATGACAAAAGAAGCAACACGGACAGGAAGCATGATGCCACGACGAACGGTAATCTTAGCGACAGTAGCAATGGTGATTTGCAACGACAGCAGCAAACGATGGATGAGGAGGAATCGGAAGATTTCAACGAGAACTACGAATACGATCTAGTGGGCGTTACAGTGCATACCGGAAATGCTGACGGTGGGCATTACTACAGCTTCATCAAGGAAAGGAATGAAGATGGCGATCCGAACCATCAGGAACGTTGGTTTCTGTTTAACGATGCCGAGGTGAAACTTTTCGATCCTTCGCAAATCGCGGCGGAATGTTTTGGTGGCGAAATGACGGTAAGTAAAATATACAAATAGACTTCTTTGGCTCTGCTCTTGATCCGCGGTGGGGTCGTTATGGGGTGGGCTTCTCAGACGGATGATTTGTTTAATCTGCATTGTACTATTACATTTGTATTAACTCTGTACTGTGTGTTTTTTTGTCTCCGTTACAGAGTAAAACGTATGATTCCGTAGCGGAGAAGTATTTGGATTTCAGTTTCGAAAAGACAAATTCAGCCTACATGCTTTTCTACGAGTGGCGTTCGAACAAGGGTAAAAATGTACAGCGTGACCAGGTCGATCAACAACAGCAAGCCACAACGTCATCCCCTCGTGCAGATACACGAACCGCCGGTGTATCTAATAGCAACGTCGATAGTGAGAAAAAATGCTTCAATAGCAGCACAAAAACTCAAATCAGGTCCCAACCCATGAAAAATCCGATGCAATCCACCAATCCGATGATGCCTGAAAAAGAGGCTTCTAGTAAGCAGTCCGAGTCAATACCTTCCCCGTCAAAGGAGGCCAACATGCCGACAGTGTCGGAAGTTGGAAAATTCGTAAACAGAAAAGCTGGAATTACGCTTTCCAGTCCGAACACATTGTCTACGCCGCAAGCATCATTTTCTTCGGCATCCTCTCAACAAGTGTCGGACGCTGCAGTGTATGGATCATCCTCTAAAGCTACATCGAACAACCACAGCAATGACGCTACACCAGTGCAAGAGATACAATTAGAATCAAGCAAAAACGGTAGTGTCGCCGCTGCAACAACAGAACAGCTTGCATCAAATGTGGAGCCGTCAGTGCAGGAACGTCATCCGGCGCCTGCGTCTGATGTAGCAGCGGGACAAGATGCAACGGCAAGTAACGAGCGTGATCAAGAGACTGAACAACAACAATTCATCCAACAACTTAGTGAAGTAGCTAACGAAAGTAATAACCTAAGTAAATGTGATATAGATACTAAGCTTGCTAGCACTGCTAGAATACCATCGATAACATCATCACAGCAGCAGGAACTTGAAGTGACATCCGGCAGAGTAGTCAGTCCTGCGCCAACGATAGCGTCCCTTGCCAGCACTGCTTCGTTGTCACCGGCATCTACCGCATCGACGGCATCTGTCACCTCGGCCGGAGCTGCCACGGCTGTCATTGCGCCACCACCACCACCAACCAATAATGTACCGTCGGTTCCTGTATCTGCTACGGTGCATCCGCTGATTGTCCCGTTGGCAGGATCTTCTTCCGTTGCAGCTTCCGTGTCATCGGTGGTATCATCGTGTATGGGAGCGTTGAGTGGGGCTGGTGGACCTTCGGTGATAGGTTTCCAAGGGGCGACATCATCTGCAACGTCACCGTCAGCTATGCTACATCATGGCGTTGGCGTGGACCCAGCACCTTCGTCGTATTCGTCAATATCATCACTTTCCGCACTGACAGCAACTGTCGGTGGAAACATAGCGCTACCAATGGCCGCCGTCGTAGGACCTACTCCCGGCGGGCCGGGTTCTTCCTTCAGTGCTGTCACGTCACACGCCACGGCAGTGTTACAGTCTTCTAGTTCGCCTGGTTGCTCGAGCGCTGGTGGTTCGGGAAGTGGGAGCAGTAGCAGTGGTGGATCAGGATTAGTGATGGTGAATCGAATCAACCAATCGAACAAACGACTTCGGCATCGGGCTCTGTCAAAGGAGCTAGAAGAATGGATATGGCAAGATAATCGACACTTCCTACAGGACCGAAACATCTTTGAGCACACGTACTTCAAGTAAGTGTTTATAATCGTGGATTTAATAATGCATTATAACCTTTCGCATATTACACACTCTTCCCTTGCAGCTTTATGTGGCAAATCTGTGGCCATATACCGCAAAGTTTACTGGCGCTACCGGACATAACGAGCATTGCTGCACAACTGTCGGTGTCCTTTTTTATCGAGACATTTATACATGCGAAGGAAAAGGTATGTGTTTGAGGATGGTGTGTATGTTTTAGGAATGTAGCTACTCATTTGTATCCTATTTGTAACTTTCTCTCAGCCAACCATGGTATTGTGGGTAGAATTGTTGACGAAACAGTTTAATGCCAGCCAGGAAGCGTGCGAATGGTTTCTCAGCCATATGTCTGCCGAACCCTGGTGGCCCGTACAGGTGCTAATACAGTGCCCCAATCAAATGGTTCGCCAGATGTTTCAACGACTAGTAATACACGTTATTCAACGCTTAAGGTAAATACGGGCTTTAGATCGGCGGTATCTTTAAGAGCATTTTTATTCACCTACCTATTCACCTTTATTGTTTTATTTTTCTGCGTTTGCTCCATAGGCAAAGCCATTGCAGTCTGTATCTAAAGGCAGAGACCGACATGGATGGAAACGAAATCATAGGAAACGTATCCTGCGTAACACGATTCATTAAATCGCTCATCATGTTGATGGAGCACGGTGCAAAGGCACACTCAAGACATTTGTCAGAGTTCTTTGGTTTGCTGTACGAATTTTCTCGTATGGGCGAAGAGGAGGCATTGTTTTTGCTGCGCATTAACGTGATACGAAGTGTTGCCGATTTTTATCTCGGTCACAAGGGGCAGGAATGTGTAAGTTTGTTTATTGATTCGTGCAGATTGGTTTGTGTAATTATGTTTCGTACCCTGTTTGCCACTGTGCTGTTTTCAGATCGATGCAAATTCAGACAATGAGGAAAATTCATCGGACGAAGCATTAACTGTCGATAAATCACGACCAGCATCGTTGGATAAAATGATCGCCCTGGTAGCGTCGCTGGTAGAACGATCCCGTGGGCCCGATCTGCGATTGCACTTGTCCGCTCGTGATTACAACGCGATCGCCGGCGGTAAAGGTTTCCCATTCTTGTACCAACAGATAAAGGACAACATAAATCCGCAACAGACACGCCATCTAATACACGCGCTATGTCGCTGTGATGAACGGCTCGCTAGCCAAATTATAGCAATGCTATTCACGGCTGTCACCAAACATACGGAGCTGTGCGGACCGTTCTTCAAACTCATTACCTTGCTGACAGAATCTTCGGGCGGCCCGTCAGGGCTACCGTGCTTCTCGCAGCTGGTGTTGCAGCGTGTGTGGGATGCTGCCGAGTACTGCCCGCAGTCCGCACTGGATTGGTTAGCCGTACAGGCGCCGCGCAACAAGATCGTGCACAACTGGATCCTACAGTCGGCCGACAGCTGGGTGGAACGATTTTTACTGGCACACGGGAATGCACGGGTCCGTAATGCGGCCGCCTATCTGTTGGTGTCTTTAGTGCCTTCGCAAAGCTTCCGGAACAACTATCGGGCAACATCGCACCACAAGCTATCGATACACGTGTTTCAGCACCGTGAAATTTCCTGCGAAGCACAGCTTATCCTGCACACCATACTAAATATGTTGCTGCTACTGTTGCGTTCGGCCAGAAATTATACAGACATCAATCTGCATGGAACGAGCAAGTTTACCGCGTACTTTAACCTCCTTACTTACTGTCTAGTTTCGAAGACGGAGAAACTTATGGTAAATAATTTGGCTCTGAACGAATGC